>CAWVNZ010002685.1:0-161943 GCA_963930735.1 Dioctria linearis
GACAGTAAAAAATTATTTTTTGAATAATTTACTATAGAAAAGGCAATCCCTGGCGTAATTAAAATTTGCGACAGTAAAAAATTATTTTTTGAATAATTTACTATAGAAAAGGCAATCCCTGGCGTAATTAAAATTTGCGACAGTAAAAAATTATATTTTGAATAATTTACTATAGAAAAGGCAATCCCTGGCGCACTTAAAATTTGCGACAGTAAAAAATTATATTTTGAATAATTTACTATAGAAAAGGCAATCCCTGGCGCAATTACAATTTGCGACAGTTGAAAATTATTTTTTGAATAATTTACTATAGAAAAGGCAATCCCTGGCGCAATTAAAATTTGCGACAGTTGAAAATTATTTTTTGAATAACTTACTATAGAAAAGGCAATCCCTGGCGCAATTAAAATTTGCGACAGTAGAAAATTATGTTTTGAATAATTTACTATAGAAAAGGCAATCCCTGGCGTAATTAAACTTTGCGACAGTAGAAAATTATTTTTTGAATAATTTACTATAGAAAAGGCAATCCCTGGCGTAATTAAAATTTGCGACAGTAGAAAATTATTTTTTGAATAATTTAATATAGAAAAGGCAATCCCTGGCGCACTTAAAATTTGCGACAGTATAAAATTATTTTTTGAATAATTTACTATAGAAAAGGCAATCCCTGGCGTAATTAAAATTTGTGACAGTAAAAAATTATTTTTTGAATAATTTACTATAGAAAAGGCAATCCCTGGCGTAATTAAAATTTGCGACAGTAAAAAATTATTTTTTGAATAATTTACTATAGAAAAGGCAATTCCTGGCGTAATTAAAATTTGCGACAGTAGAAAATTATTTTTTGAATAATTTACTATAGAAAAGGCAATCCCTGGCCCAATTAAAATTTGCGACAGTAAAAAATTATTTTTTGCAAAATTTACTATAGAAAAGGCAATCCCTGGCGTAATTAAAATTTGCGACAGTATAAAATTATTTTTTGAATAATTTACTATAGAAAAGGCAATCCCTGGCGTAATTAAAATTTCCGACAGTAAAAAATTATTTTTTGCAAAATTTACTATAGAAAAGGCAATCTCTGGCGTAATTAAAATTTGCGCAAGTATAAAATTATTTTTTGAATAATTTACTATAGAAAAGGCAATCCTTGTCGTAATTAAAATTTGCGAAAGTAGAAAATTATTTTTTGAATAATTTACTATAGAAAAGGCAATCCCTGGCGTACTTAAAATTTGCGAGAGTAAAAAATTATTTTTTGAATAATTTACTATAGAAAAGGCAATCCCTGGCGCAATTACAATTTGCGACAGTTGAAAATTATTTTTTGTATAATTTACTATAGAAAAGGCAATCCCTGGGATATTTAAAATTTGCGACAGTAGAAAATTATTTTTTGAATAATTTACTATAGAAAAGGCAATACCTGGCGTAATTAAAATTTGCGACAGTAGAAAATTATTTTTTGAATAATTTACTATAGAAAAGGCAATCCCTGGGATATTTAAAATTTGCGACAGTAGAAAATTATTTTTTGAATAATTTACTATAGAAAAGGCAATCCCTGGCGTAATTAAAACTTGCGATAGTAAAAAATTATTTTTTGAAAAATTTACTATAGAAAAGGCAATCCCTGGCGTAATTAAAATTTGCTACAGTTGAAAATTATTTTTTGAATAATTTACTATAGAAAAGGCAATCCCTGGCGCAATTAAAATTTGCGACAGTAAAAAATTATTTTTTGCAAAATTTACTATAGAAAAGGCAATCCCTGGCGTAATTAAAATTTGCGACAGTAGAAAATTATTTTTTGAAGAATTTACTACAGAAAAGGCAATCCCTGGCGCACTTAAAATTTGCGACAGTAAAAAATTATTTTGTGAGAAATTTACTATAGAAAAGGCAATCCCTGGGATATTTAAAATTTGCGACAGTAGAAAATTATTTTTTGAATAATTTACTATAGAAAAGGCAATCCCTGGCGCAATTAAAATTTGCGACAGTAAAAAATTATTTTTTGAATAATTTACTATAGAAAAGGCAATCCCTGGCGCAATTAAAATTTGCGACAGTTGAAAATTATTTTTTGAATAATTTACTATAGAAAAGGCAATCCCTGGCGTAATTAAAATTTGCGACAGTAAAAAATTATTTTTTGAATAATTTACTATAGAAAAGGCAATCCCTGGCGTAGTTAAAATTTGCGACAGTAAAAAATTATTTTTTGAATAATTTACTATAGAAAAGGCAATCCCTGGCGTAATTAAAATTTGCGACAATAAAAATTTATTTTTTGAATAATTTACTATAGAAAAGGCAATCCCTGGCGCACTTAAAATTTGCGACAGTAAAAAATTATTTTTTGAATAATTTACTATAGAAAAGGCAATCCCTGGCGCAATTACAATTTGCGACAGTTGAAAATTATTTTTTGAATAATTTACTATAGAAAAGGCAATCCCTCTCGCAATTAAAATTTGCGACAGTTGAAAATTATTTTTTGAATAATTTACTATAGAAAAGGCAATCCCTGGGATATTTAAAATTTCCGACAGTAGAAAAATATTTTTTGAATAATTTACTATAGAAAAGGCAATCCCTGGCGTAATTAAAACTTGCGACGGTTGAAAATTATTTTTTGAATAATTTACTATAGAAAAGGCAATGCCTGGCGGTACTAAAATTTGCGACAGTAGAAAATTATTTTTTGAATAATTTACTGTAGAAAAGGCAATCCCTGGCGCAATTAAAACTTACGATAGTAAAAAATTACTTTGAATAATTTACTATAGAAAAGGCAATACTTGGCGTAATTAAAATTTGCGACAATAGAAAATTATTTTTTGAATAATTTACTATAGAAAAGGCAATCCCTGGGATATTTAAAATTTGCGACAGTAGAAAATTATTTTTTGAATTATTTACTATAGAAAAGGCAATCCCTGGCGCAATTAAAATTTGCGACAGTAGAAAATTATTTTTTGAATAATTTACTATAGAAAAGTCAATCCCTGGCGTAATTAAAATATGCGACAGTAGAAAATTATTTTTTGAATAATTTACTATAGAATAGGCAATCCCTGGCGTAATTAAAATTTGCGACAGTAGAAAATTATTTTTTGAATAATTTACTATAGAAAAGGCAATACCTGGCGCACTTAAAATTTGCGACAGTATAAAATTATTTTTTGAATAATTTACTATAGAAAAGGCAATCCCTGGCGTAATTAAAATTTGTGACAGTAAAAAATTATTTTTTGAATAAATTACTATAGAAAAGGGAATCCCTGGCGTAATTAAAATTTGCGACAGTAAAAAATTATTTTTTGCAAAATTTACTATAGAAAAGGCAATCTCTGGCGTAATTAAAATTTGCGACAGTATAAAATTATTTTTTGAATAATTTACTATAGAAAAGGCAATCCCTGTCGTAATTAAAATTTGCGACAGTAGAAAATTATTTTTTGAATAATTTACTATAGAAAAGGCAATCCCTGGCGCACTTAAAATTTGCGACAGTAAAAAATTATTTTTTGAATAATTTACTATAGAAAAGGCAATCCCTGGCGCAATTACAATTTGCGACAGTTGAAAATTATTTTTTGAATAATTTACTATAGAAAAGGCAATCCCTGGCGTAATTAAAATTTGCGACAGTAGAAAATTATTTTTTGAATAATTTACTATAAAAAAGGCAATCCCTGGCGCACTTAAAATTTGCGACAGTATAAAATTATTTTTTGAATAATTTACTATAGAAAAGGCAATCCCTGGCGTAATTAAAATTTGTGACAGTAAAAAATTATTTTTTGAATAATTTACTATAGAAACGGCAATCCCTGGCGTAATTAAAATTTGCGACAGTAAAAAATTATTTTTTGAATAATTTACTATAGAAAAGGCAATCCCTGGCGTAATTAAAACTTGCGATAGTAAAAAATTATTTTTTGAAAAATTTACTATGGAAAAGGCAATCCCTGGCGTAATTAAAATTTGCTACTGTTGAAAATTATTTTTTGAATAATTTACTATAGAAAAGGCAATCCCTGGCGCAATTAAAATTTGCGACAGTAGAAAATTATTTTTTGAATAATTTACTATATAAAAGGCAATCCCTGGCGTAATTAAAATTTGCGACAGTAAAAAATTATTTTTTGAATAATTTACTATAGAAAAGGCAATCCCTGGCGTAATTAAAACTTGCGATAGTAAAAAATTATTTTTTGAAAAATTTACTATAGAAAAGGCAATCCCTGGCGTAATTAAAATTTGCTACAGTTGAAAATTATTTTTTGAATAATTTACTATAGAAAAGGCAATACTTGGCGTAATTAAAATTTGCGACAGTAGAAAATATTTTTTTTGAATAATTTACTATAGAAAAGGCAATCCCTGTCGTAATTAAAATTTGCGACAGTTGAAAATTATTTTTTGAATAATTTACTATAGAAAAGGCAATCCCTGGCGCAATTAAAATTTGCGACAGTAGAAAATTATTTTTTGAATAATTTACTATAGAAAAGGCAATCCCTGGCGTAATTAAAATTTGCGACAGTAGAAAATTATTTTTTGAATAATTTACTATAGAAAAGGCAATCCCTGGCGTAATTAAAATTTGCGACAGTAGAAAATTATTTTTTGAATAATTTACTATAGAAAAGGCAATCCCTGGCCCAATTAAAATTTGCGACAGTAAAAAATTATTTTTT
This sequence comes from Dioctria linearis, assembly GCA_963930735.1. NCBI lineage: Eukaryota > Metazoa > Arthropoda > Insecta > Diptera > Asilidae > Dioctria > Dioctria linearis. The sequence continues at coordinate 4,713 of CAWVNZ010002685.1, forward strand.
GCAAAATTTACTATAGAAAAGGCAATCCCTGGCGTAATTAAAATTTGCGACAGTATAAAATTATTTTTTGAATAATTTACTATAGAAAAGGCAATCCCTGTCGTAATTAAAATTTGCGACAGTAGAAAATTATTTTTTGAATAATTTACTATAGAAAAGGCAATCCCTGGCGCACTTAAAATTTGCGACAGTAAAAAATTATTTTTTGAATAATTTACTATAGAAAAGGCAATCCCTGGCGGAATTACAATTTGCGACAGTTGAAAATTATTTTTTGAATAATTTACTATAGAAAAGGCAATCCCTGGCGTAATTAAAATTTGCGACAGTAGAAAATTATTTTTTGAATAATTTACTATAAAAAAGGCAATCCCTGGCGCACTTAAAATTTGCGACAGTATAAAATTATTTTTTGAATAATTTACTATAGAAAAGGCAATCCCTGGCGTAATTAAAATTTGTGACAGTAAAAAATTATTTTTTGAATAATTTACTATAGAAAAGGCAATGCCTGGCGTAATTAAAATTTGCGACAGTAAAAAATTATTTTTTGAATAATTTACTATAGAAAAGGCAATCCCTGGCGTAATTAAAACTTGCGATAGTAAAAAATTATTTTTTGAAAAATTTACTATAGAAAAGGCAATCCCTGGCGTAGTTAAAATTTGCTACTGTTGAAAATTATTTTTTGAATAATTTACTATAGAAAAGGCAATCCCTGGCGCAATTAAAATTTGCGACAGTAGAAAATTATTTTTTGAATAATTTACTATAGAAAAGGCAATCCCTGGCGTAATTAAAATTTGCGACAGTATAAAATTATTTTTTGAATAATTTACTATAGAAAAGGGAATCCCTGGCGTAATTAAAACTTGCGATAGTAAAAAATTATTTTTTGAAAAATTTACTATAGAAAAGGCAATCCCTGGCGTAATAAAAATTTGCTACAGTTGAAAATTATTTTTTGAATAATTTACTATAGAAAAGGCAATACTTGGCGTAATTAAAATTTGCGACAGTAGAAAATTATTTTTTGAATAATTTACTATAGAAAAGGCAATCCCTGTCGTAATTAAAATTTGCGACAGTTGAAAATTATTTTTTGAATAATTTACTATAGAAAAGGCAATCCCTGGCGCAATTAAAATTTGCGACAGTAGAAAATTATTTTTTGAATAATTTACTATAGAAAAGGCAATCCCTGGCGTAATTAAAATTTGCGACAGTAGAAAATTATTTTTTGAATAATTTACTATAGAAAAGGCAATCCCTGGCGTAATTAAAATTTGCGACAGTAGAAAATTATTTTTTGAATAATTTACTATAGAAAAGGCAATCCCTGGCCCAATTAAAATTTGCGACAGTAAAACATTATTTTTTGCAAAATTTACTATAGAAAAGGCAATCCCTGGCGTAATTAAAATTTGCGACAGTATAAAATTATTTTTTGAATAATTTACTATAGAAAAGTCAATCCCTGGCGTAATTAAAATTTGCGACAGTAGAAAATTATTTTTTGAATAATTTACTATAGAAAAGGCAATCCCTGGCGTAATTAAAATTTGCGACAGTAGAAAATTATTTTTTGAATAATTTACTATAGAAAAGGCAATCCCTGGCGCACTTAAAATTTGCGACAGTATAAAATTATTTTTTGAATAATTTACTATAGAAAAGGCAATCCCTGGCGTAATTAAAATTTGTGACAGTAAAAAATTATTTTTTGAATAATTTACTATAGAAAAGGGAATCCCTGGCGTAATTAAAATTTGCGACAGTAAAAAATTATTTTTTGCAAAATTTACTATAGAAAACGCAATCTCTGGCGTAATTAAAATTTGCGACAGTATAAAATTATTTTTTGAATAATTTACTATAGAAAAGGCAATCCCTGTCGTAATTAAAATTTGCGACAGTAGAAAAATATTTTTTGAATAATTTACTATAGAAAAGGCAATCCCTGGCGCACTTAAAATTTGCGACAGTAAAAAATTATTTTTTGAATAATTTACTGTAGAAAAGGCAATCCCTGGCGCAATTACAATTTGCGACAGTTGAAAATTATTTTTTGAATAATTTACTATAGAAAAGGCAATCCCTGGCGTAATTAAAATTTGCGACAGTAGAAAATTATTTTTTGAATAATTTACTATAAAAAAGGCAATCCCTGGCGCACTTAAAATTTGCGACAGTATAATATTATTTTTTGAATAATTTACTATAGAAAAGGCAATCCCTGGCGTAATTAAAATTTGTGACAGTAAAAAATTATTTTTTGAATAATTTACTATAGAAAAGGCAATCCCTGGCGTAATTAAAATTTGCGACAGTAAAAAATTATTTTTTGAATAATTTACTATAGAAAAGGCAATCCCTGGCGTAATTAAAACTTGCGATAGTAAAAAATTATTTTTTGAAAAATTTACTATAGAAAAGGCAAACCCTGGCGTATTTAAAATTTGCTACTGTTGAAAATTATTTTTTGAATAATTTACTATAGAAAAGGCAATCCCTGGCGCAATTAAAATTTGCGACAGTAGAAAATTATTTTTTGAATAATTTACTATAGAAAAGGCAATCCCTGGCGTAATTAAAATTTGCGACAGTAAAAAATTATTTTTTGAATAATTTACTATAGAAAAGGCAATCCCTGGCGTAATTAAAACTTGCGATAGTAAAAAATTATTTTTTGAAAAATTTACTATAGAAAAGGCAATCCCTGGCGTAATTAAAATTTGCTACAGTTGAAAATTATTTTTTGAATAATTTACTATAGAAAAGGCAATACTTGGCGTAATTAAAATTTGCGACAGTAGAAAATTATTTTTTGAATAATTTACTATAGAAAAGGCAATCCCTGTCGTAATTAAAATTTGCGACAGTTGAAAATTTTTTTTTGAATAATTTACTATAGAAAAGGCAATCCCTGGCGCAATTAAAATTTGCGACAGTAGAAAATTATTTTTTGAATAATATACTATAGAAAAGGCAATCCCTGGCGTAATTAAAATTTGCGACAGTAGAAAATTATTTTTTGAATAATTTACTATAGAAAAGGCAATTCCTGGCGTAATTAAAATTTGCGACAGTAGAAAATTATTTTTTGAATAATTTACTATAGAAAAGGCAATCCCTGGCCCAATTAAAATTTGCGACAGTAAAAAATTATTTTTTGCAAAATTTACTATAGAAAAGGCAATCCCTGGCGTAATTAAAATTTGCGACAGTATAAAATTATTTTTTGAATAATTTACTATAGAAAAGGCAATCCCTGGCGTAATTAAAATTTGCGACAGTAAAAAATTATTTTTTGCAAAATTTACTATAGAAAAGGCAATCTCTGGCGTAATTAAAATTTGCGACAGTATAAAATTATTTTTTGAATAATTTACTATAGAAAAGGCAATCCCTGTCGTAATTAAAATTTGCGACAGTAGAAAATTATTTTTTGAATAATTTACTATAGAAAAGGCAATCCCTGGCGCACTTAAAATTTGCGACAATAAAAAATTATTTTTTGAATAATTTACTATAGAAAAGGCAATCCCTGGCGCAATTACAATTTGCGACAGTTGAAAATTATTTTTTGAATAATTTACTATAGAAAAGGCAATCCCTGGGATATTTAAAATTTGCGACAGTAGAAAATTATTTTTTGAATAATTTACTATAGAAAAGGCAATACCTGGCGTAATTAAAATTTGTGACAGTAGAAAATTATTTTTTGAATAATTTACTATAGAAAAGGCAATCCCTGGGATATTTAAAATTTGCGACAGTAGAAAATTATTTTTTGAATAATTTACTATAGAAAAGGTAATCCCTGGCGTAATTAAAATTTGCTACTGTTGAAAATTATTTTTTGAATAATTTACTATAGAAAAGGCAATCCCTGGCGCAATTAAAATTTGCGACAGTAGAAAATTATTTTTTGAATAATTTACTATAGAAAAGGCAATCCCTGGCGTAATTAAAATTTGCGACAGTAAAAAATTATTTTTTGAATAATTTACTATAGAAAAGGCAATCCCTGGCGTAATTAAAACTTGCGATAGTAAAAAATTATTTTTTGAAAAATTTACTATAGAAAAGGCAATCCCTGGCGTAATTAAAATTTGCTACAGTTGAAAATTATTTTTTGAATAATTTACTATAGAAAAGGCAATACTTGGCGTAATTAAAATTTGCGACAGTAGAAAATTATTTTTTGAATAATTTACTATAGAAAAGGCAATCCCTGTCGTAATTAAAATTTGCGACAGTTGAAAATTATTTTTTGAATAATTTACTATAGAAAAGGCAATCCCTGGCGCAATTAAAATTTGCGACAGTAGAAAATTATTTTTTTGAATAATTTACTATAGAAAAGGCAATCCCTGGCGTAATTAAAATTTGCGACAGTAGAAAATTATTTTTTGAATAATTTACTATAGAAAAGGCAATCCCTGGCGTAATTAAAATTTGCGACAGTAGAAAATTATTTTTTGAATAATTTACTATAGAAAAGGCAATCCCTGGCCCAATTAAAATTTGCGACAGTAAAAAATTATTTTTTGCAAAATTTACTATAGAAAAGGCAATCCCTGGCGTAATTAAAATTTGCGACAGTATAAAATTATTTTTTGAATAATTTACTATAGAAAAGTCAATCCCTGGCGTAATTAAAATTTGCGACAGTAGAAAATTATTTTTTGAATAATTTACTATAGAAAAGGCAATCCCTGGCGTAATTAAAATTTGCGACAGTAGAAAATTATTTTTTGAATAATTTACTATAGAAAAGGCAATCCCTGGCGCACTTAAAATTTGCGACAGTATAAAATTATTTTTTGAATAATTTACTATAGAAAAGGCAATCCCTGGCGTAATTAAAATTTGTGACAGTAAAAAATTATTTTTTGAATAATTTACTATAGAAAAGGGAATCCCTGGCGTAATTAAAATTTGCGACAGTAAAAAAATATATTTTTTGCAAAATTTACTATAGAAAACGCAATCTCTGGCGTAATTAAAATTTGCGACAGTATAAAATTATTTTTTGAATAATTTACTATAGAAAAGGCAATCCCTGTCGTAATTAAAATTTGCGACAGTAGAAAATTATTTTTTGAATAATTTACTATAGAAAAGGCAATCCCTGGCGCACTTAAAATTTGCGACAGTAAAAAATTATTTTTTGAATAATTTACTGTAGAAAAGGCAATCCCTGGCGCAATTACAATTTGCGACAGTTGAAAATTATTTTTTGAATAATTTACTATAGAAAAGGCAATCCCTGGCGTAATTAAAATTTGCGACAGTAGAAAATTATTTTTTGAATAATTTACTATAAAAAAGGCAATCCCTGGCGCACTTAAAATTTGCGACAGTATAAAATTATTTTTTGAATAATTTACTATAGAAAAGGCAATCCCTGGCGTAATTAAAATTTGTGACAGTAAAAAATTATTTTTTGAATAATTTACTATAGAAAAGGCAATCCCTGGCGTAATTAAAATTTGCGACAGTAAAAAATTATTTTTTGAATAATTTACTATAGAAAAGGCAATCCCTGGCGTAATTAAAACTTGCGATAGTAAAAAATTATTTTTTGAAAAATTTACTATAGAAAAGGCAATCCCTGGCGTATTTAAAATTTGCTACTGTTGAAAATTATTTTTTGAATAATTTACTATAGAAAAGGCAATCCCTGGCGCAATTAAAATTTGCGACAGTAGAAAATTATTTTTTGAATAATTTACTATAGAAAAGGCAATCCCTGGCGTAATTAAAATTTGCGACAGTAAAAAATTATTTTTTGAATAATTTACTATAGAAAAGGCAATCCCTGGCGTAATTAAAACTTGCGATAGTAAAAAATTATTTTTTGAAAAATTTACTATAGAAAAGGCAATCCCTGGCGTTATTAAAATTTGCTACAGTTGATAATTATTTTTTGAATAATTTACTATAGAAAAGGCAATACTTGGCGTAATTAAAATTTGCGACAGTAGAAAATTATTTTTTGAATAATTTACTATAGAAAAGGCAATCCCTGTCGTAATTAAAATTTGCGACAGTTGAAAATTATTTTTTGAATAATTTACTATAGAAAAGGCAATCCCTGGCGCAATTAAAATTTGCGAGAGTAGAAAATTATTTTTTGAATAATATACTATAGAAAAGGCAATCCCTGGCGTAATTAAAATTTGCGACAGTAGAAAATTATTTTTTGAATAATTTACTATAGAAAAGGCAATCCCTGGCGTAATTAAAATTTGCGACAGTAGAAAATTATTTTTTGAATAATTTACTATAGAAAAGGCAATCCCTGGCCCAATTAAAATTTGCGACAGTAAAAAATTATTTTTTGCAAAATTTACTATAGAAAAGGCAATCCCTGGCGTAATTAAAATTTGCGACAGTATAAAATTATTTTTTGAATAATTTACTATGGAAAAGGCAATCCCTGGCGTAATTAAAATTTGCGACAGTAAAAAATTATTTTTTGCAAAATTTACTATAGAAAAGGCAATCTCTGGCGTAATTAAAATTTGCGACAGTATAAAATTATTTTTTGAATAATTTACTATAGAAAAGGCAATCCCTGTCGTAATTAAAATTTGCGACAGTAGAAAATTATTTTTTGAATAATTTACTATAGAAAAGGCAATCCCTGGCGCACTTAAAATTTGCGACAATAAAAAATTATTTTTTGAATAATTTACTATAGAAAAGGCAATCCCTGGCGCAATTACAATTTGCGACAGTTGAAAATTATTTTTTGAATAATTTACTATAGAAAAGGCAATCCCTGGGATATTTAAAATTTGCGACAGTAGAAAATTATTTTTTGAATAATTTACTATAGAAAAGGCAATACCTGGCGTAATTAAAATTTGTGACAGTAGAAAATTATTTTTTGAATAATTTACTATAGAAAAGGCAATCCCTGGGATATTTAAAATTTGCGACAGTAGAAAATTATTTTTTGAATAATTTACTATAGAAAAGGCAATCCCTGGCGTAATTAAAACTTGCGATAGTAAAAAATAATTTTTTGAAAAATTTACTATAGAAAAGGCAATCCCTGGCGTAATTAAAATTTGCTACAGTTGAAAATTATTTTTTGAATAATTTACTATAGAAACGGCAATCCCTGGCGCAATTAAAATTTGCGACAGTAAAAAATTATTTTTTGCAAAATTTACTATAGAAAAGGCAATCCCTGGCGTAATTAAAATTTGCGACAGTAGAAAATTATTTTTTGAATAATTTACTATAGAAAAGGCAATCCCTGGCGCTCTTAAAATTTGCGACAGTAAAAAATTGTTTTGTGAGAAATTTACTATAGAAAAGGCAATCCCTGGGATATTTAAAATTTGCGACAGTAGAAAATTATTTTTTGAATAATTTACTATAGAAAAGGCAATCCCTGGCGCAATTAAAATTTGCGACAGTAAAAAATTATTTTTTGAATAATTTACTATAGAAAAGGCAATCCCTGGCGCAATTAAAATTTGCGACAGTTGAAAATTATTTTTTGAAGAATTTACTATAGAAAAGGCAATCCCTGGCGTAATTAAAATTTGCGAGAGTAAAAAATTATTTTTTGAATAATTTACTATAGAAAAGGCAATCCCTGGCGTAATTAAAATTTGCGACAGTAAAAAATTATTTTTTGAATAATTTACTATAGAAAAGGCAATCCCTGGCGTAATTAAAATTTGCGACAGTAAAAAATTATTTTTTGAATAATTTACTATAGAAAAGGCAATCCCTGGCGCACTTCAAATTTGCGACAGTAAAAAATTATTTTTTGAATAATTTACTATAGAAAAGGCAATCCCTGGCGCAAGTACAATTTGCGACAGTTGAAAATTATTTTTTGAATAATTTACTATAGAAAAGGCAATCCCTGGCGCAATTAAAATTTGCGACAGTTGAAAATTATTTTTTGAATAATTTACTATAGAAAAGGCAATCCCTGGGATATTTAAAATTTCCGACAGTAGAAAAATATTTTTTGAATAATTTACTATAGAAAAGGCAATCCCTGGCGTAATTAAAACTTGCGACGGTTGAAAATTATTTTTTGAATAATTTACTATAGAAAAGGTAATGCCTGGCGTAATTAAAATTTGCGACAGTAGAAAATTATTTTTTGAATAATTTACTGTAGAAAAGGCAATCCCTGGCGCAATTAAAACTTGCGATAGTAAAAAATTATTTTTTGAATAATTTACTATAGAAAAGGCAATACTTGGCGTAATTAAAATTTGCGACAGTAGAAAATTATTTTTTGAATAATTTACTATAGAAAAGGCAATCCCTGGAATATTTAAAATTTGCGACAGTAGAAAATTATTTTTTGAATTATTTACTATAGAAAAGGCAATCCCTGGCGCACTTAAAATTTGCGAGAGTAGAAAATTATTTTTTGAATAATTTACTATAGAAAAGGCAATCCCTGGCGCAATTAAAATTTGCGACAGTAAAAAATTATTTTGTGAGAAATTTACTATAGAAAAGGCAATCCCTGGGATATTTAAAATTTGCGACAGTAGAAAATTATTTTTTGAATAATTTACTATAGAAAAGGCAATCCCTGGCGCAATTAAAATTTGCGACAGTAAAAAAATTATTTTTTGAATAATTTACTATAGAAAAGGCAATCCCCTGGCGCAATTAAAATTTGCGGCAGTTGAAAATTATTTTTTGAAGAATTTACTATAGAAAAGGCAATCCCTGGCGTAATTAAAATGTGCGACAGTAAAAAATTATTTTTTGAATAATTTACTATAGAAAAGGCAATCCCTGGCGTAATTAAAATTTGCGACAGTAAAAAATTATTTTTTGTAAAATTTACTGTAGAAAAGGCAATCCCTGGCGCAATTAAAATTTGCGACAGTAAAAAATTATTTTTTGAATAATTTACTATAGAAAAGGCAATCCCTGGCGTAATTAAAATTTGCGACAGTAGAAAATTATTTTTTGAATAATTTACTATAGAAAAGGCAATGCCTGGCGTAATTAAAATTTGCGACAGTAGAAAATTATTTTTTGAATAATTTACTATAGAAAAGGCAATCCCTGGCGCACTTAAAATTTGCGACAGTATAAAATTATTTTTTGAATAATTTACTATAGAAAAGGCAATCCCTGGCTTAATTAAAATTTGCGACAGTAAAAAATTATTTTTTGAATAATTTACTATAGAAAAGGCAATCCCTGGCGTAATTAAAATTTGCGACAGTAAAAAATTATTTTTTGAATAATTTACTATAGAAAAGGCAATCCCTGGCGTAATTAAAATTTGCGACAGTAAAAAATTATTTTTTGAATAATTTACTATAGAAAAGGCAATCCCTGGCGCACTTAAAATTTGCGACAGTAAAAAATTATTTTTTGAATAATTTACTATAGAAAAGGCAATCCCTGGCGCAAGTCCAATTTGCGACAGTTGAAAATTATTTTTTGAATAATTTACTATAGAAAAGGCAATCCCTGGCGCAATTAAAATTTGCGACAGTTGAAAATTATTTTTTGTATAATTTACTATAGAAAAGGCAATCCCTGGGATATTTAAAATTTCCGACAGTAGAAAAATATTTTTTGAATAATTTACTATAGAAAAGGCAATCCCTGGCGTAATTAAAACTTGCGACGGTTGAAAATTATTTTTTGAATAATTTACTATAGAAAAGGCAATGCCTGGCGTAATTAAAATTTGCGACAGTAGAAAATTATTTTTTGAATAATTTACTGTAGAAAAGGCAATCCCTGGCGCAATTAAAATTTGCGACAGTTGAAAATTATTTTTTGAATAATTTACTATAGAAAAGGCAATCCCTGGGATATTTAAAATTTCCGACAGTAGAAAAATATTTTTTGAATAATTTACTATAGAAAAGGCAATCCCTGGCGTAATTAAAACTTGCGACGGTTGAAAATTATTTTTTGAATAATTTACTATAGAAAAGGCAATGCCTGGCGTAATTAAAATTTGCGACAGTAGAAAATTATTTTTTGAATAATTTACTGTAGAACAGGCAATCCCTGGCGCAATTAAAACTTGCGATAGTAAAAAATTATTTTTTGAATAATTTACTATAGAAAAGGCAATACTTGGCGTAATTAAAATTTGCGACAGTAGAAAATTATTTTTTGAATAATTTACTATAGAAAAGGCAATCCCTGGAATATTTAAAATTTGCGACAGTAGAAAATTATTTTTTGAATTATTTACAATAGAAAAGGCAATCCCTGGCGCACTTAAAATTTGCGAGAGTAGAAAATTATTTTTTGAATAATTTACTATAGAAAAGGCAATCCCTGGCGCAATTAAAATTTGCGACAGTAAAAAATTATTTTGTGAGAAATTTACTATAGAAAAGGCAATCCCTGGGATATTTAAAATTTGCGACAGTAGAAAATTATTTTTTGAATAATTTACTATAGAAAAGGCAATCCCTGGCGCAATTAAAATTTGCGACAGTAAAAAATTATTTTTTGAATAATTTACTATAGAAAAGGCAATCCCTGGCGCAATTAAAATTTGCGACAGTTGAAAATTATTTTTTGAAGAATTTACTATAGAAAAGGCAATCCCTGGCGTAATTAAAATTTGCGACAGTAAAAAATTATTTTTTGAATAATTTACTATAGAAAAGGCAATCCCTGGCGTAATTAAAATTTGCGACAGTAAAAAATTATTTTTTGTAAAATTTACTGTAGAAAAGGCAATCCCTGGCGCAATTAAAATTTGCGACAGTAGAAAATTATTTTTTGAATAATTTACTATAGAAAAGGCAATCCCTGGCGTAATTAAAATTTGCGACACTAGAAAATAATTTTTTGAATAATTTACTATAGAAAAGGGCAATCCCTGGCGCACTTAAAATTTGCGAGAGTAGAAAATTATTTTTTGAATAATTTACTATAGAAAAGGCAATCCCTGGCGCAATTAAAATTTGCGACAGTAAAAATTATTTTGTGAGAAATTTACTATAGAAAAGGCAATCCCTGGGATATTTAAAATTTGCGACAGTAGAAAATTATTTTTTGAATAATTTACTATAGAAAAGGCAATCCCTGGCGCAATTAAAATTTGCGACAGTAAAAAATTATTTTTTGAATAATTTACTATAGAAAAGGCAATCCCTGGCGGCAATTAAAATTTGCGACAGTTGAAAATTATTTTTTGAAGAATTTACTATAGAAAAGGCAATCCCTGGCGTAATTAAAATTTGCGACAGTAGAAAATTATTTTTTGAATTATTTACTATAGAAAAGGCAATACTTGGCGTAATTAAAATTTGCGACAGTAGAAAATTATTTTTTGAATAATTTACTATAGAAAAGGCAAATCCCTGGAATATTTAAAATTTGCGACAGTAGAAAATTATTTTTTGAATTATTTACAATAGAAAAGGCAATCCCTGGCGCACTTAAAATTTGCGAGAGTAGAAAATTATTTTTTGAATAATTTACTATAGAAAAGGCAATCCCTGGCGCAATTAAAATTTGCGACAGTAAAAAATTATTTTGTGAGAAATTTACTATAGAAAAGGCAATCCCTGGGATATTTAAAATTTGCGACAGTAGAAAATTATTTTTTGAATAATTTACTATAGAAAAGGCAATCCCTGGCGCAATTAAAATTTGCGACAGTAAAAAATTATTTTTTGAATAATTTACTATAGAAAAGGCAATCCCTGGCGCAATTAAAATTTGCGACAGTTGAAAATTATTTTTTGAAGAATTTACTATAGAAAAGGCAATCCCTGGCGTAATTAAAATTTGCGACAGTAAAAAATTATTTTTTGTAAAATTTACTGTAGAAAAGGCAATCCCTGGCGCAATTAAAATTTGCGACAGTAGAAAATTATTTTTTGAATAATTTACTATAGAAAAGGCAATCCCTGGCGCAATTAAAATTTGCGACAGTTGAAAATTATTTTTTGAAGAATTTACTATAAAAAAGGCAATCCCTGGCGTAATTAAAATTTGCGACAGTAAAAAATTATTTTTTGAATAATTTACTATAGAAAAGGCAATCCCTGGCGTAATTAAAATTTGCGACAGTAAAAAATTATTTTTTGTAAAATTTACTGTAGAAAAGGCAATCCCTGGCGCAATTAAAATTTGCGACAGTAAAAAATTATTTTTTGAATAATTTACTATAGAAAAGGCAATCCCTGGCGCAATTAAAATTTGCGACAGTTGAAAATTATTTTTTGAAGAATTTACTATAGAAAAGGCAATCCCTGGCGTAATTAAAATTTGCGACAGTAAAAAATTATTTTTTGAATAATTTACTATAGAAAAGGCAATCCCTGGCGTAATTAAAATTTGCGACAGTAGAAAATTATTTTTTGAATAATTTACTATAGAAAAGGCAATGCCTGGCGTAATTAAAATTTGCGACAGTAGAAAATTATTTTTTGAATAATTTACTATAGAAAAGGCAATCCCTGGCGCACTTAAAATTTGCGACAGTATAAAATTATTTTTTGAATAATTTACTATAGAAAAGGCAATCCCTGGCGTAATTAAAATTTGTGACAGTAAAAAATTATTTTTTGAATAATTTACTATAGAAAAGGCAATCCCTGGCGTAATTAAAATTTGCGACAGTAAAAAATTATTTTTTGAATAATTTACTATAGAAAAGGCAATTCCTGGCGTAATTAAAATTTGCGACAGTAGAAAATTATTTTTTGAATAATTTACTATAGATAAGGCAATCCCTGGCCCAATTAAAATTTGCGAAAGTAAAAAATTATTTTTTGCAAAATTTACTATAGAAAAGGCAATCCCTGGCGTAATTAAAATTTGCGACAGTATAAAATTATTTTTTGAATAATTTACTATAGACAAGGCAATCCCTGGCGTAATTAAAATTTGCGACAGTAAAAAATTATTTTTTGCAAAATTTACTATAGAAAAGGCAATCTCTGTCGTAATTAAAATTTGCGACAGTATAAAATTATTTTTTGAATAATTTACTATAGAAAAGGCAATCCCTGGCGTAATTAAAATTTGCGACAGTAAAAAATTATTTTTTGAATAATTTACTATAGAAAAGGCAATTCCTGGCGTAATTAAAATTTGCGACAGTAGAAAATTATTTTTTGAATAATTTACTATAGAAAAGGCAATCCCTGGCCCAATTAAAATTTGCGACAGTAAAAAATTATTTTTTGCAAAATTTACTATAGAAAAGGCAATCCCTGGCGTAATTAAAATTTGCGACAGTATAAAATTATTTTTTGAATAATTTACTATAGAAAAGGCAATCCCTGGCGTAATAAAAATTTGCGACATTAAAAAATTATTTTTTGAATAATTTACTATAGAAAAGGCAATCCCTGGCGTAATTAAAATTTGCGACAGTAAAAAATTATTTTTTGAATAATTTACTATAGAAAAGGCAATCCCTGGCGTAATTAAAATTTGGGACAGTATAAAATTATTTTTTGAATAATTTACTATAGAAAAGGCAATCCCTGGCGCAATTAAAATTTGCGACAGTAAAAAATTATTTTTTGCAAAATTTACTATAGAAAAGGCAAAGCCTGGCGTAATTAAAATTTGCGACAGTAAAAAATTATTTTTTGAATAATTTACTATAGAAAAGGCAACCCTGGCGTAATTAAAATTTGCGACAGTATAAAATTATTTTTTGAATAATTTACTATAGAAAAGGCAATCCCTGGCGCAATTAAAATTTGCGACAGTAAAAAATTATTTTTTGCAAAATTTACTATAGAAAAGGCAATCCCTGGCGTAATTAAAACTTGCGACAGAATAAAATTATTTTTTGAATAATTTACTATAGAAAAGGCAATCCCTGGCGCACTTAAAATTTGCGACAGTAAAAAATTATTTTGTGAGAAATTTACTATAGAAAAGGCAATCCCTGGGATATTTAAAATTTGCGACAGTAAAAAATTATTTTTTGAATAATTTACTATAGAAAAGGCAATCCCTGGCGTAATTAAAATTTGCGACAGTATAAAATTATTTTTTGAATAATTTACTATAGAAAAGGCAATCCCTGGCACAATTAAAATTTGTGACAGTAAAAAATTATTTTTTGCAAAATTTACTATAGAAAAGGCAATCCCTGGCGCAATTAAAATTTGCGACAGTAAAAATTATTTTTTGAATTATTTACTATAGAAAAGGCAATCCCTGGCACACTTAAAATTTGCGACAGTAGAAAATTATTTTTTGAATAATTTACTATAGAAAAGGCAATCCCTGGCGTAATAAAAATTTGCGACATTAAAAAATTATTTTTTGAATAATTTACTATAGAAAAGGCAATCCCTGGCGTAATTAAAATTTGCGACAGTAAAAAATTATTTTTTGAATAATTTACTATAGAAAAGGCAATCCCTGGCGTAATTAAAATTTGCGACAGTATAAAATTATTTTTTGAATAATTTACTATAGAAAAGGCAATCCCTGGCGCAATTAAAATTTGCGACAGTAAAAAATTATTTTTTGCAAAATTTACTATAGAAGAGGCAATCCCTGGCGTAATTAAAATTTGCGACAGTAAAAAATTATTTTTTGAATAATTTACTATAGAAAAGGCAATCCCTGGCGTAATTAAAATTTGCGACAGTATAAAATTATTTTTTGAATAATTTACTATAGAAAAGGCAATACCTGGCGCAATTAAAATTTGCGACATTAAAAAATTATTTTTTGCAAAATTTACTATAGAAAAGGCAATCCCTGGCGTAATTAAAATTTGCGACAGAATAAAATTATTTTTTGAATAATTTACTATAGAAAAGGCAATCCCTGGCGCACTTAAAATTTGCGACAGTAAAAAATTATTTTGTGAGAAATTTACTATAGAAAAGGCAATCCCTGGGATATTTAAAATTTGCGACAGTAGAAAATTGTTTTTTGAATAATTTACTATAGAAAAGGCAACCCTGGCGCAATTAAAATTTGCGACAGTAAAAAATTATTTTTTGAATAATTTACTATAGAAAAGGCAATCCCTGGCTCACTTAAAATTTGCGACAGTAGAAAATTATTTTTTGAATAATTGACTATAGAAAAGGCAATCCCTGGCGTAATTAAAATTTGCGACAGTAAAAAATTATTTTTTGAATAATTTACTATAGAAAAGGCAATCCCTGGCGTAATTAAAATTTGCGACAGTAAAAAATTATTTTTTGAATAATTTACTATAGAAAAGGCAATCCCTGGCGTAATTAAAATTTGTGACAGTAAAAAATTATTTTTTGAATAATTTACTATAGAAAAGGCAATCCCTGGCGTAATTAAAATTTGCGACAGTAAAAAATTATTTTTTGAATAATTTACTATAGAAAAGGCAATCCTTGGCGTAATTAAAATTTGCGACAGTAGGAAAATTATTTTTTGAATAATTTACTATAGAAAAGGCAATCCCTGGCGCAATTAAAATTTGCGACAGTAAAAAATTATTTTTTGCAAAATTTACTATAGAAAAGGCAATCCCTGGCGTAATTAAAATTTGCGACAGTATAAAATTATTTTTTGAATAATTTACTATAGAAAAGGCAATCCCTGGCGTAATTAAAATTTGCGACAGTAAAAAATTATTTTTTGAATAATTTACTATAGAAAAGGCAATCCCTGGCGTAATTAAAATTTGCGACAGTAGAAAATTATTTTTTGAATAATTTACTATAGAAAAGGCAATCCCTGGCGCAATTAAAATTTGCGACAGTAAAAAATTATTTTTTGCAAAATTTACTATAGAAAAGGCAATCCCTGGCGTAATTAAAATTTGCGACAGTAGAAAATTATTTTTTGAATAATTTACTATAGAAAAGGCAATCCCTGGCGCACTTAAAATTTGCGACAGTAAAAAATTATTTTGTGAGAAATTTACTATAGAAAAGGCAATCCCTGGGATATTTAAAATTTGCGACAGTAGAAAATTACTTTTTGAATAATTTACTATACAAAAGGCAATCCCTGGCGCACTTAAAATTTGCGAGAGTAGAAAATTATTTTTTGAATAATTTACTATAGAAAAGGCAATCCCTGGCGCAATTAAAATTTGCGACAGTAGAAAATTATTTTTTGAATAATTTACTATAGAAAAGGCAATCCCTGGCGTTATTAAAATTTGCGACAGTAGAAAATTATTTTTTGAATAATTTACTGCAGAAAAGGCAATCCCTGGCGTAATTAAAATTTGCGAAAGTAGAAAATTATTTTTTGAATAATTTACTATAGAAAAGGCAATCCCTGGCGTAATTAAAATTTGCGACAGTTGAAAATTATTTTTTGAATAATTTACTATAGAAAAGGCAATCCCTGGCGTAATTAAAATTTGCGACAGTAAAAAATTATTTTGTGAGAAATTTACTATAGAAAAGGCAATCCCTGGGATATTTAAAATTTGCGACAGTAGAAAATTATTTTTTGAATAATTTACTATAGAAAAGGCAATCCCTGGCGTAATTAAAACTTGCGATAGTAAAAAATTATTTTTTGAAAAATTTACTATAGAAAAGGCAATCCATGGCGTAATTAAAATTTGCGACAGTTGAAAATTATTTTTTGAATAATTTACTATAGAAAAGGCAATCCCTGGCGCAATTAAAATTTGCGACAGTAAAAAATTATTTTTTGCAAAATTTACTATAGAAAAGGCAATCCCTGGCATAGTTAAAATTTGCGACAGTATAAAATTATTTTTTGCAAAATTTACTATAGAAAAGGCAATCCCTGGCGTATTTAAAATTTGCGACAGTAAAAAATTATTTTTTGAATAATTTACTATAGAAAAGGCAATCCCTGGCGTAATTAAAATTTGCGACAGTAGAAAATTAATTTGTGAAAAATTTACCTGGCGAAATTGAAATTTGCGAGAGTAAAAAATTATTTTTTGAATAATTTACTATAGAAAAGGCAATCCCTGGGATATTTAAAATTTGCGACAGTAGAAAATTATTTTTTGAATAATTTACTATAGAAAAGGTAATCCCTGGCGCAATTAAAATTTGCGACAGTAAAAAATTATTTTTTGAATAATTTACTATAGAAAAGGCAATCCCTGGCGCACTTAAAATTTGCGACAGTAGAAAATTATTTTTTGAATAATTTACTATATAAAAGGCAATCCCTGGCGTAATTAAAATTTGCGACAGTAAAAAATTATTTTTTGAAAAATTTACTATAGAAAAGGCAATCCCTGGCGCAATTAAAATTTGCGACAGTAAAAAATTATTTTTTGAATAATTTACTATAGAAAAGGCAATCCCTGGCGTAATTAAAATTTGCGACTGTTGAAAATTATTTTTTGAATAATTTACTATAGAAAAGGCAATCCCTGGCGCAATTAAAATTTGCGACAGTAAAAAATTATTTTTTGCAAAATTTACTATAGAAAAGGCAATCCCTGGCGCAATTAAAATTTGCGACAGTAGAAAATTATTTTTTGAATAATTTACTATAGAAAAGGCAATCCCTGGCGTAATTAAAATTTGCGACAGTAAAAAATTATTTTTTGATTAATTTACTGTAGAAAAGGCAATCCCTGGCGTAATTAAAATTTGCGACAGTAGAAAATTCTTTTTTGAATAATTTACTATAGAAAAGGCAATCCATGGCGTAATTAAAAGTTGCGACAGTTGAAAATTATTTTTTGAATAATTTACTATAGAAAAGGCAATCCATGGCGTAATTAAAATTTGCGACAGTTGAAAATTATTTTTTGAATAATTTACTATAGAAAAGGCAATCCCTGGCGCAATTAAAATTTGCGACAGTATAAAATTATTTTTTGCAAAATTTACAATAGAAAAGGCAATCCCTGGCGTAATTAAAATTTGCGACAGTATAAAATTATTTTTTGCAAAATTTACTATATAAAAGGCAATCCCTGGCGTATTTAAAATTTGCGACAGTAAAAAATTATTTTTTGAATAATTTACTATAGAAAAGGCAATCGCTGGCGTAATTAAAATTTGCGACAGTAGAAAATTAATTTGTGAAAAATTTACCTGGCGAAATTGAAATTTGCGAGAGTAAAAAATTATTTTTTGAATAATTTACTATAGAAAAGGCAATCCCTGGCGTAATTAAAATTTGCGACAGTATAAAATTATTTTTTGAATAATTTACTATAAAAAGGCAATCCCTGGCGTATTTAAAATTTGCGACAGTAAAAAATTATTGTTTGAATAATTTATTATAGAAAAGGCAATCCCTGGCGTAATTAAAATTTGCGACAGTAAAAAATTATTTTTTGAATAATTTACTATATAAAGGCAATCCCTGGCGGATTTGAAATTTGCGACAATTGAAAATTATTTTTTGAATAATTTACTATAGAAAAGGCAATCCCTGGCGTAATTAAAATTTGCGACAGTATAAAATTATTTTTTGAATAATTTATTATAGAAAAGGCAATCCCTGGCGTAATTAAAATTTGCGACAGTAAAAAATTATTTTTTGAATAATTTACTATATAAAAGGCAATCCCTGGCGGATTTGAAATTTGCGACAATTGAAAATTATTTTTTGAATAATTTACTATAGAAAAGGCAATCCCTGGCGTAATTAAAATTTGCGACAGTATAAAATTATTTTTTGAATAATTTACTATAGAAAAGGCAATCCCTGGCGTAATTAAAATTTGCGACAGTAGAAAATTATTTTTTGAATAATTTACTATAGAAAAGGCAATCCCTGGCGCAATTAAAATTTGCGACAGTATAAAATTATTTTTTGAATAATTTACTATAGAAAAGGCAATCCCTGGCGTAATTAAAATTTGCGACAGTAGAAAATTATTTTTTGAATAATTTACTGTAGAAAAGGCAATCCCTGGCGTAATTAAAATTTGCGACAGTAGAAAATTATTTTTTGAATAATTTACTATAGAAAAGGCAATCCCTGGCGTATTTAAAATTTGCGACAGTATAAAATTAATTTTTGAAAAATTTACTATATAAAAGGCAATCCCTGGCGTAATTAAAATTTGCGACAGTAGAAAATTATTTTTTGAATAATTTACTATAGAAAAGGCAATCCATGGCGCAATTAAAATTTGCGACAGTAAAAAATTATTTTTTGCAAAATTTACTATAGAAAAGGCAATCCCTGGCGTAATGAAAATTTGCGATAGTAAAAAATTATTTTTTGAATAATTTACTATAGAAAAGGCAATCCCTGGCGTAATTAAAATTTGCGACTGTTGAAAATTATTTTTTGAATAATTTACTATAGAAAAGGCAATCCCTGGCGTAATTAAAATTTGCGACAGTATAAAATTATTTTGTGAGAAATTTACTATAGAAAAGGCAATCCCTGGCGTAATTAAAATTTGCGACAGTAGAAAATTATTTTTTGAATAATTTACTATAGAAAAGGCAATCCCTGGCGTAATTAAAATTTGCGACAGTATAAAATTATTTTTTGAATAATTTACTATAGAAAAGGCAATCCCTGGCGTAGTTAAAATTTGCGACAGTATAAAATTATTTTGTGAGAAATTTACTATAGAGAAGGCAATCCCTGGCGTAATTAAAATTTGCGACAGTAGAAAATTATTTTTTGAATAATTTACTATAGAAAAGGCAATCCCTGGCGCAATTACAATTTGCGACAGTAGAAAATTATTTGTTGAATAATTTACTATAGAAAAGGCAATTCCTGGCGTAATTAAAATTTGCGACAGTTGAAAATTATTTTTTGAATAATTTACTATAGAAAAGGCAATCCCTGGCGCAATTACAATTTGGGACAGTAGAAAATTATTTTTTGAATAATTTACTATAGAAAAGGCAATCCCTGTCGTAATTAAAATTTGCGACAGTTGAAAATTATTTTTTGAATAATTTACAATAGAAAAGGCAATCCCTGGCGTAATTAAAATTTGCGACAGTAGAAAATTATTTTTTGAATAATTTACTATAGAAAAGGCAATCCCTGGCGTAATTAAAACTTGCGATAGTAAAAAATTATTTTTTTAAAAATTTACTTATAGAAAAGGCAATCCCTGGCGTAATTAAAATTTGCGACAGTTGAAAATTATTTTTTGAATAATTTACTATAGAAAAGGCAATCCCTGGCGCAATTAAAATTTGCGACAGTAAAAAATTATTTTTTTCAAAATTTACTATAGAAAAGGCAATCCCTAGCGTAATCAATATTTGCGACAATAGAAAATTATTTTTTGAATAATTTACTATAGAAATGGCAATCCCTGGCGCACTTAAAATTTGCGACAGTAAAAAATTATTTTGTGAGAAATTTACTATAGAAAAGGAAATCCCTGGGATATTTAAAATTTGCGACAGTAGAAAATTATTGTTTGAATAATTTACTATAGAAAAGGCAATCCCTGGCGCAATTAAAATTTGCGACAGTAAAAAATTATTTTTTGAATAATTTACTATAGAAAAGGCAATCCCTGGCGCAATTAAAATTTGCGACAGTTGAAATTATTTTTTGAATAATTTACTATAGAAAAGGCAATCCCTGGCGCACTTAAAATTTGCGACAGTAAAAAATTATTTTTTGAATAATTTACTATAGAAAAGGCAATCCCTGGCGTAATTAAAATTTGCGACAGTAGAAAATTATTTTTTGAATAATTTACTATAGAAAAGGCAATCCCCTGGCGCAATTAAAATTTGCGACAGCATAAAATTATTTTTTGAAAAGTTTACTATAGAAAAGGCAATCCCTGGGATATTTAAAATTTGCGACAGTAGAAAATTATTTTTTGAATAATTTACTATAGAAAAGGCAATCCCTGGCGTAATTAAAACTTGCGATAGTAAAAAATTATTTTTTGAAAAATTTACTATAGAAAAGGCAATCCCTGGCGTAATTAAAATTTGCGACAGTTGAAAATTATTTTTTGAATAATTTACTATAGAAAAGGCAATCCCTGGCGCAATTAAAATTTGCGACAGTAAAAAAATTATTTTTTGCAAAATTTACTATAGAAAAGGCAATCCCTGGCGTAGTTAAAATTTGCGACAGTAAAAAATTATTTTTTGAATAATTTACTATAGAAAAGGCAATCCCTGGCGGACTTAAAATTTGCGACAGTAAAAAATTATTTTGTGAGAAATTTACTATAGAAAAGGCAATCCCTGGGATATTTAAAATTTGCGACAGTAGAAAATTATTTTTTGAATAATTTACTATAGAAAAGGCAATCCCTGGCGTAATTAAAATTTGCGACAGTAAAAAATTATTTTTTGAATAATTTACTATAGAAAAGGCAATCCCCTGGCGTAATTAAAATTTGCGACAGTAAAAAATTATTTTTTGAATAATTTACTATAGAAAAGGCAATCCCTGGCGTAATTAAAATTTGCGACAGTAAAAAATTATTTTTTGAATAATTTACTATAGAAAAGGCAATCCCTGGCGTAATTAAAATTTGTGACAGTAAAAAATTATTTTTTGAATAATTTACTATAGAAAAGGCAATCCCTGGCGTAATTAAAATTTGCGACAGTAAAAAATTATTTTTTGAATAATTTACTATAGAAAAGGCAATCCCTGGCGCAATTAAAATTTGCGACAGTAAAAAATTATTTTTTGCAAAATTTACTATAGAAAAGGCAATCCCTGGCGTAATTAAAATTTGCGACAGTATCAAATTATTTTTTGAATAATTTACTATAGAAAAGGCAATCCCTGGCGTAATTAAAATTTGCGACAGTAAAAAATTATTTTTGCAAAATTTACTATAGAAAAGGCAATCCCTGGCGTAATTAAAATTTGCGACAGTATAAAATTATTTTTTGAATAATTTACTATAGAAAAGGCAATCCCTGGCGTAATTAAAATTTGCGACAGTAGAAAATTATTTTTTGGATAATTTACTATAGAAAAGGCAATCCCTGGCGCAATTAAAATTTGCGACAGTAAAAAATTATTTTTTGCAAAATTTACTATAGAAAAGGCAATCCCTGGCGTAATTAAAATTTGCGACAGTAGAAAATTATTTTTTGAATAATTTACTATAGAAAAGGCAATCCCTGGCGCACTTAAAATTTGCGACAGTAAAAAATTATTTTGTGAGAAATTTACTATAGAAAAGGCAATCCCTGGGATATTTAAAATTTGCGACAGTAGAAAATTATTTTTTGAATAATTTACTATAGAAAAGGCAATCCCTGGCGCAATTAAAATTTGCGACAGTAAAAATTATTTTTTTGCAAAATTTACTATAGAAAAGGCAATCCCTGGCGTAATTAAAATTTGCGACAGTATAAAATTATTTTTTGAATAATTTACTATAGAAAAGGCAATCCCTGGCGTAATTAAAATTTGCGACAGTAAAAAATTATTTTTTGCAAAATTTACTATAGAAAAGGCAATCCCTGGCGTAATTAAAATTTGCGACAGTATAAAATTATTTTTTGAATAATTTACTATAGAAAAGGCAATCCTGGCGTAATTAAAATTTGCGACAGTAGAAAATTATTTTTTGGATAATTTACTATAGAAAAGGCAATCCCTGGCGCACTTAAAATTTGCGACAGTAAAAAATTATTTTGTGAGAAATTTACTATAGAAAAGGCAATCCCTGAGATATTTAAAATTTGCGACAGTAGAAAATTATTTTTTGAATAATTTACTATAGAAAAGGCAATCCCTGGCGTAATTAAAACTTGCGATAGTAAAAAATTATTTTTTGAAAAATTTACTATAGAAAAGGCAATTCCTGGCGTAATTAAAATTTGCGACAGTTGAAAATTATTTTTTGAATAATTTACTATAGAAAAGGCAATCCCTGGCGTAATTAAAATTTGCGACAGTAAAAAATTATTTTTTGAATAATTTACTATAGAAAAGGCAATCCCTGGCGTAATTAAAATTTGCGACAGTAAAAAATTATTTTTTGAATAATTTACTATAGAAAAGGCAATCCCTGGCGTAATTAAAATTTGCGACAGTAAAAAATTATTTTTTGAATAATTTACTATAGAAAAGGCAATCCCTGGCGTAATTAAAATTTGTGACAGTAAAAAATTATTTTTTGAATAATTTACTATAGAAAAGGCAATCCCTGGCGTAATTAAAATTTGCGACAGTAAAAAATTATTTTTTGAATAATTTACTATAGAAAAGGAAATCCCTGCGCAATTAAAATTTGCGACAGTAAAAAATTATTTTTTGCAAAATTTACTATAGAAAAGGCAATCCCTGGCGTAATTAAAATTTGCGACAGTATAAAATTATTTTTTGAATAATTTACTATAGAAAAGGCAATCCCTGGCGTAATTAAAATTTGCGACAGTAAAAAATTATTTTTTGCAAAATTTACTATAGAAAAGGCAATCCCTGGCGTAATTAAAATTTGCGACAGTATAAAATTATTTTTTGAATAATTTACTATAGAAAAGGCAATCCCTGAGATATTTAAAATTTGCGACAGTAGAAAATTATTTTTTGAATAATTTACTATAGAAAAGGCAATCCCTGGCGTAATTAAAACTTGCGATAGTAAAAAATTATTTTTTGAAAAATTTACTATAGAAAAGGCAATCCCTGGCGTAATTAAAATTTGCGACAGTTGAAAATTATTTTTTGAATAATTTACTATAGAAAAGGCAATCCCTGGCGCAATTAAAATTTGCGACAGTAAAAAATTATTTTTTGCAAAATTTACTATAGAAAAGGCAATCCCTGGCGTAATTAAAATTTGCGACAGTAGAAAATTATTTTTTGAATAATTTACTATAGAAAAGGCAATCCCTGGCGCACTTAAAATTTGCGACAGTAAAAAATTATTTTGTGAGAAATTTACTATAGAAAAGGCAATCCCTGGGATATTTAAAATTTGCGACAGTAGAAAATTATTTTTTGAATAATTTACTATAGAAAAGGCAATCCCTGGCGCAATTAAAATTTGCGACAGTAAAAAATTATTTTTTGCAAAATTTACTATAGAAAAGGCAATCCCTGGCGTAATTAAAATTTGCGACAGTATAAAATTATTTTTTGAATAATTTACTATAGAAAAGGCAATCCCTGGCGTAATTAAAATTTGCGACAGTAAAAAATTATTTTTTGCAAAATTTACTATAGAAAAGGCAATCCCTGGCGTAATTAAAATTTGCGACAGTATAAAATTATTTTTTGAATAATTTACTATAGAAAAGGCAATCCCTGGCGTAATTAAAATTTGCGACAGTAGAAAATTATTTTTTGGATAATTTACTATAGAAAAGGCAATCCCTGGCGCACTTAAAATTTGCGACAGTAAAAAATTATTTTGTGAGAAATTTACTATAGAAAAGGCAATCCCTGAGATATTTAAAATTTGCGACAGTAGAAATTATTTTTTGAATAATTTACTATAGAAAAGGCAATCCCTGGCGTAATTAAAACTTGCGATAGTAAAAAATTATTTTTTGAAAAATTTACTATAGAAAAGGCAATCCCTGGCGTAATTAAAATTTGCGACAGTTGAAAATTATTTTTTGAATAATTTACTATAGAAAAGGCAATCCCTGGCGTAATTAAAATTTGCGACAGTAAAAAATTATTTTTTGAATAATTTACTATAGAAAAGGCAATCCCTGGCGTAATTAAAATTTGCGACAGTAAAAAATTATTTTTTGAATAATTTACTATAGAAAAGGCAATCCCTGGCGTAATTAAAATTTGCGACAGTAAAAAATTATTTTTTGAATAATTTACTATAGAAAAGGCAATCCCTGGCGTAATTAAAATTTGTGACAGTAAAAAATTATTTTTTGAATAATTTACTATAGAAAAGGCAATCCCTGGCGTAATTAAAATTTGCGACAGTAAAAAATTATTTTTTGAATAATTTACTATAGAAAAGGCAATCCCTGGCGCAATTAAAATTTGCGACAGTAAAAAATTATTTTTTGCAAAATTTACTATAGAAAAGGCAATCCCTGGCGTAATTAAAATTTGCGACAGTATAAAATTATTTTTTGAATAATTTACTATAGAAAAGGCAATCCCTGGCGTAATTAAAATTTGCGACAGTAAAAAATTATTTTTTGCAAAATTTACTATAGAAAAGGCAATCCCTGGCGTAATTAAAATTTGCGACAGTATAAAATTATTTTTTGAATAATTTACTATAGAAAAGGCAATCCCTGGCGTAATTAAAATTTGCGACAATAGAAAATTATTTTTTGGATAATTTACTATAGAAAAGGCAATCCCTGGCGCACTTAAAATTTGCGACAGTAAAAAATTATTTTGTGAGAAATTTACTATAGAAAAGGCAATCCCTGAGATATTTAAAATTTGCGACAGTAGAAAATTATTTTTTGAATAATTTACTATAGAAAAGGCAATCCCTGGCGTAATTAAAACTTGCGATAGTAAAAAATTATTTTTTGAAAAATTTACTATAGAAAAGGCAATCCCTGGCGTAATTAAAATTTGCGACAGTTGAAAATTATTTTTTGAATAATTTACTATAGAAAAGGCAATCCCTGGCGCAATTAAAATTTGCGACAGTAAAAAATTATTTTTTGCAAAATTTACTATAGAAAAGGCAATCCCTGGCGTAATTAAAATTTGCGACAGTAGAAAATTATTTTTTGAATAATTTACTATAGAAAAGGCAATCCCTGGAGCACTTAAAATTTGCGACAGTAAAAAATTATTTTGTGAGAAATTTACTATAGAAAAGCAATCCCTGGGATATTTAAAATTTGCGACAGTAGAAAATTATTTTTTGAATAATTTACTATAGAAAAGGCAATCCCTGGCGCAATTAAAATTTGCGACAGTAAAAAATTATTTTTTGCAAAATTTACTATAGAAAAGGCAATCCATGGCGTAATTAAAATTTGCGACAGTATAAAATTATTTTTTGAATAATTTACTATAGAAAAGGCAATCCCTGGCGTAATTAAAATTTGCGACAGTAAAAAATTATTTTTTGCAAAATTTACTATAGAAAAGGCAATCCCTGGCGTAATTAAAATTTGCGACAGTATAAAATTATTTTTTGAATAATTTACTATAGAAAAGGCAATCCCTGGCGTAATTAAAATTTGCGACAGTAGAAAATTATTTTTTGGATAATTTACTATAGAAAAGGCAATCCCTGGCGCACTTAAAATTTGCGACAGTAAAAAATTATTTTGTGAGAAATTTACTATAGAAAAGGCAATCCCTGAGATATTTAAAATTTGCGACAGTAGAAAATTATCTTTTGAATAATTTACTATAGAAAAGGCAATCCCTGGCGTAATTAAAACTTGCGATAGTAAAAAATTATTTTTTGAAAAATTTACTATAGAAAAGGCAATCCCTGGCGTAATTAAAATTTGCGACAGTTGAAAATTATTTTTTGAATAATTTACTATAGAAAAGCCAATCCCTGGCGCAATTAAAATTTGCGACAGTAAAAAATTATTTTTTGCAAAATTTACTATAGAAAAGGCAATCCCTGGCGTAATTAAAATTTGCGACAGTAGAAAATTATTTTTTGAATAATTTACTATAGAAAAGGCAATCCCTGGCGCACTTAAAATTTCCGACAGTAAAAAATTATTTTGTGAGAAATTTACTATAGAAAAGGCAATCCCTGGGATATTTAAAATTTGCGACAGTAGAAAATTATTTTTTGAATAATTTACTATAGAAAAGGCAATCCCTGGCGCAATTAAAATTTGCGACAGTAAAAAATTATTTTTTGAATAATTTACTATAGAAAAGGCAATCCCTGGCGCACTTAAAATTTGCGAAAGTAGAAAATTATTTTTTGAATAATTTACTATAGAAAAGGCAATCCCTGGCGCAATTAAAATTTGCGACAGTAGAAAATTATTTTTTGAATAATTTACTATAGAAAAGGCAATCCCTGGCGTTATTAAAATTTGCGACAGTAGAAAATTATTTTTTGAATAATTTACTGTAGAAAAGGCAATCCCTGGCGTAAATAAAATTTGCGACAGTAGAAAATTATTTTTTGAATAATTTACTATAGAAAAGGCAATCCCTGGCGTAATTAAAATTTGCGACAGTTGAAAATTATTTTTTGAATAATTTACTATAGAAAAGGCAATCCCTGGCGTAATTAAAATTTGCGACAGTAAAAAATTATTTTGTGAGAAATTTACTATAGAAAAGGCAATCCCTGGCGCAATTAAAATTTGCGACAGTAAAAAATTATTTTTTGAATAATTTACTATAGAAAAGGCAATCCCTGGCGTAATTAAAATTTGCGACTGTTGAAAATTATTTTTTGAATAATTTACTATAGAAAAGGCAATCCCTGGCGCAATTAAAATTTGCGACAGTAAAAAATTATTTTTTTGCAAAATTTACTATAGAAAAGGCAATCCCTGGCGCAATTAAAATTTGCGACAGTAGAAAATTATTTTTGAATAATTTACTATAGAAAAGGCAATCCCTGGCGTAATTAAAATTTGCGACAGTAGAAAATTATTTTTTGAATAATTTACTGTAGAAAAGGCAATCCCTGGCGTAATTAAAATTTGCGACAGTAGAAAATTATTTTTTGAATAATTTACTATAGAAAAGGCAATCCATGGCGTAATTAAAAGTTGCGACAGTTGAAAATTATTTTTTGAATAATTTACTATAGAAAAGGCAATCCATGGCGTAATTAAATTTGCGACAGTTGAAAATTATTTTTTGAATAATATACTATAGAAAAGGCAATCCCTGGCGCAATTAAAATTTGCGACAGTAAAAAATTATTTTTTGCAAAATTTACAATAGAAAAGGCAATCCCTGGCGTAATTAAAATTTGCGACAGTATAAAATTATTTTTTGCAAAATTTACTATATAAAAGGCAATCCCTGGCGTATTTAAAATTTGCGACAGTAAAAAATTATTTTTTGAATAATTTACTATAGAAAAGGCAATCCCTGGCGTAATTAAAATTTGCGACAGTAGAAAATTAATTTGTGAAAAATTTACCTGGCGAAATTGAAATTGGCGAGAGTAAAAAATTATTTTTTGAATAATTTACTATAGAAAAGGCAATCCCTGGGATATTTAAAATTTCCGACAGTAGAAAATTATTTTTTGAATAATTTACTATAGAAAAGGCAATCCCTGGCGCAATTAAATTTGCGACAGTAAAAAATTATTTTTTGAATAATTTACTATAGAAAAGGCAATCCCTGGCGCACTTAAATTTGCGACAGTAGAAAATTATTTTTTGAATAATTTACTATATAAAAGGCAATCCCTGGCGTAATTAAAATTTGCGACAGTAAAAAATTATTTTTTGAATAATTTACTATAGAAAAGGCAATCCCTGGCGCAATTAAAATTTGCGACAGTAGAAAATTATTTTTTGAATAATTTACTATAGAAAAGGCAATCCCTGGCGTATTTAAAATTTGCGACAGTAAAAAATTATTGTTTGAATAATTTATTATAGAAAAGGCAATCCCTGGCGTAATTAAAATTTGCGACAGTAAAAAATTATTTTTTGAATAATTTACTATATAAAAGGCAATCCCTGGCGGATTTGAAATTTGCGACAATTGAAAATTATTTTTTGAATAATTTACTATAGAAAAGGCAATCCCTGGCGTAATTAAAATTTGCGACAGTATAAAATTATTTTTTGAATAATTTACTATAGAAAAGGCAATCCCTGGCGTATTTAAAATTTGCGACAGTAAAAAATTATTGTTTGAATAATTTATTATATAGAAAAGGCAATCCCTGGCGTAATTAAAATTGGCGACAGTAAAAAATTATTTTTTGAATAATTTACTATATAAAAGGCAATCCCTGGCGGATTTGAAATTTGCGACAATTGAAAATTATTTTTTGAATAATTTACTATAGAAAAGGCAATCCCTGGCGTAATTAAAATTTGCGACAGTATAAAATTATTTTTTGAATAATTTATTATAGAAAAGGCAATCCCTGCCGTAATTAAAATTTGCGACAGTAAAAAATTATTTTTTGAATAATTTACTATATAAAAGGCAATCCCTGGCGGATTTGAAATTTGCGACAATTGAAAATTATTTTTTGAATAATTTACTATAGAAAAGGCAATCCTGGCGTAATTAAAATTTGCGACAGTATAAAATTATTTTTTGAATAATTTACTATAGAAAAGGCAATCCCTGGCGTAATTAAAATTTGCGACAGTAGAAAATTATTTTTTGAATAATTTACTATAGAAAAGGCAATCCCTGGCGCAATTAAAATTTGCGACAGTAAAAAATTATTTTTTGAATAATTTACTATAGAAAAGGCAATCCCTGGCGCACTTAAAATTTGCCACAGTAGAAAATTATTTTTTGAATAATTTACTATATAAAAGGCAATCCCTGGCGTAATTAAAATTTGCGACAGTAAAACATTATTTTTTGAAAAATTTACTATAGAAAAGGCAATCCTGGCGCAATTAAAATTTGCGACAGTAAAAAATTATTTTTTGCAAAATTTACTATAGAAAAGGCAATCCCTGGGGCAATTACAATTTGCGACAGTTGAAAATTATTTTTTGAATAATTTACTATAGAAAAGGCAATCCCTGGCGCAATTACAATTTGCGACAGTTGAAAATTATTTTTTGAATAATTTACTATAGAAAAGGCAATCCCTGGCGCAATTAAAATTTGCGACAGTAAAAAATTATTTTTTGCAAAATTTACTATAGAAAAGGCAATCCCTGGCGCACTTAAAATTTGCGACAGTAAAAAATTATTTTTTGAATAATTTACTATAGAAAAGGCAATCCCTGGCGTAATTAAAATTTGCGACAGTATAAAATTATTTTTTGAATAATTTACTATAGAAAAGGCAATCCCTGGCGTAATTAAAATTTGGGACAGTAGAAAATTATTTTTTGAATAATTTACTATAGAAAAGGCAATCCCTGGCGTATTTAAAATTTGCGACAGTAAAAAATTATTGTTTGAATAATTTATTATAGAAAAGGCAATCCCTGGCGTAATTAAAATTTGCGACAGTAAAAAATTATTTTTTGAATAATTTACTATAGAAAAGGCAATCCCTGGCGTATTTAAAATTTGCGACAGTAAAAAATTATTGTTTGAATAATTTATTATAGAAAAGGCAATCCCTGGCGTAATTAAAATTTGCGACAGTAAAAAATTATTTTTTGAATAATTTACTATATAAAAGGCAATCCCTGGCGGATTTGAAATTTGCGACAATTGAAAATTATTTTTTGAATAATTTACTATAGAAAAGGCAATCCCTGGCGTATTTAAAATTTGCGACAGTAAAAAATTATTGTTTGAATAATTTATTATAGAAAAGGCAATCCCTGGCGTAATTAAAATTTGCGACAGTAAAAAATTATTTTTTGAATAATTTACTATATAAAAGGCAATCCCTGGCGGATTTGAAATTTGCGACAATTGAAAATTATTTTTTGAATAATTTACTATAGAAAAGGCAATCCCTGGCGTAATTAA
Source organism: Dioctria linearis (assembly GCA_963930735.1). NCBI lineage: Eukaryota > Metazoa > Arthropoda > Insecta > Diptera > Asilidae > Dioctria > Dioctria linearis. The sequence goes on from CAWVNZ010002685.1 coordinate 35,130, forward strand.
AATTTGCGACAGTATAAAATTATTTTTTGAATAATTTACTATAAAAAGGCAATCCCTGGCGTATTTAAAATTTGCGACAGTAAAAAATTATTGTTTGAATAATTTATTATAGAAAAGGCAATCCCTGGCATAATTAAAATTTGCGACAGTAAAAAATTATTTTTTGAATAATTTACTATATAAAAGGCAATCCCTGGCGGATTTGAAATTTGCGACAATTGAAAATTATTTTTTGAATAATTTACTATAGAAAAGGCAATCCCTGGCGCAATTACAATTTGCGACAGTTGAAAATTATTTTTTGAATAATTTACTATAGAAAAGGCAATCCCTGGCGCAATTAAAATTTGCGACAGTAAAAAATTATTTTTTGCAAAATTTACTATAGAAAAGGCAATCCCTGGCGCACTTAAAATTTGCGACAGTAAAAAATTATTTTTTGAATAATTTACTATAGAAAAGGCAATCCCTGGCGTAATTAAAATTTGCGACAGTATAAAATTATTTTTTGAATAATTTACTATAGAAAAGGCAATCCCTGGCGTAATTAAAATTTGGGACAGTAGAAAATTATTTTTTGAATAATTTACTATAGAAAAGGCAATCCCTGGCGTATTTAAAATTTGCGACAGTAAAAAAATATTGTTTGAATAATTTATTATAGAAAAGGCAATCCCTGGCGTAATTAAAATTTGCGACAGTAAAAAATTATTTTTTGAATAATTTACTATATAAAAGGCAATACCTGGCGGATTTGAAATTTGCGACAATTGAAAATTATTTTTTGAATAATTTACTATAGAAAAGGCAATCCCTGGCGTAATTAAAATTTGCGACAGTATAAAATTATTTTTTGAATAATTTACTATAAAAAGGCAATCCCTGGCGTATTTAAAATTTGCGACAGTAAAAAATTATTGTTTGAAGAATTTATTATAGAAAAGGCAATCCCTGGCATAATTAAAATTTGCGACAGTAAAAAATTATTTTTTGAATAATTTACTATATAAAAGGCAATCCCTGGCGGATTTGAAATTTGCGACAATTGAAAATTATTTTTTGAATAATTTACTATAGAAAAGGCAATCCCTGGCGTAATTAAAATTTGCGACAGTATAAAATTATTTTTTGAATAATTTATTATAGAAAAGGCAATCCCTGGCGTAATTAAAATTTGCGACAGTAAAAAATTATTTTTTGAATAATTTACTATATAAAAGGCAATCCCTGGCGGATTTGAAATTTGCGACAATTGAAAATTATTTTTTGAATAATTTACTATAGAAAAGGCAATCCCTGGCGTAATTAAAATTTGCGACAGTATAAAATTATTTTTTGAATAATTTACTATAGAAAAGGCAATCCCTGGCGTAATTAAAATTTGCGACAGTAGAAAATTATTTTTTGAATAATTTACTATAGAAAAGGCAATCCCTGGCGCAATTAAAATTTGCGACAGTATAAAATTATTTTTTGAATAATTTACTATAGAAAAGGCAATCCCTGGCCTAATTAAAATTTGCGACAGTAGAAAATTATTTTTTGAATAATTTACTGTAGAAAAGGCAATCCCTGGCGTAATTAAAATTTGCGACAGTAGAAAATTATTTTTTGAATAATTTACTATAGAAAAGGCAATCCCTGGCGCAATTAAAATTTGCGACAGTAAAAAATTATTTTTTGAATAATTTACTATAGAAAAGGCAATCCCTGGCGCACTTAAAATTTGCGACAGTAGAAAATTATTTTTTGAATAATTTACTATATAAAAGGCAATCCCTGGCGTAATTAAAATTTGCGACAGTAAAACATTATTTTTTGAAAAATTTACTATAGAAAAGGCAATCCCTGGCGCAATTAAAATTTGCGACAGTAAAAAATTATTTTTTGCAAAATTTACTATAGAAAAGGCAATCCCTGGGGCAATTAAAATTTGCGACAGTATAAAATTATTTTTTGAATAATTTACTATAGAAAAGGCAATCCCTGGCGTAATTAAAATTTGGGACAGTAGAAAATTATTTTTTGAATAATTTACTATAGAAAAGGCAATCCCTGGCGTATTTAAAATTTGCGACAGTAAAAAATTATTGTTTGAATAATTTATTATAGAAAAGGCAATCCCTGGCGTAATTAAAATTTGCGACAGTAAAAAATTATTTTTTGAATAATTTACTATATAAAAGGCAATCCCTGGCGGATTTGAAATTTGCGACAATTGAAAATTATTTTTTGAATAATTTACTATAGAAAAGGCAATCCCTGGCGTAATTAAAATTTGCGACAGTATAAAATTATTTTTTGAATAATTTACTATAAAAAGGCAATCCCTGGCGTATTTAAAATTTGCGACAGTAAAAAATTATTGTTTGAATAATTTATTATAGAAAAGGCAATCCCTGGCATAATTAAAATTTGCGACAGTAAAAAATTATTTTTTGAATAATTTACTATATAAAAGGCAATCCCTGGCGGATTTGAAATTTGCGACAATTGAAAATTATTTTTTGAATAATTTACTATAGAAAAGGCAATCCCTGGCGCAATTACAATTTGCGACAGTTGAAAATTATTTTTTGAATAATTTACTATAGAAAAGGCAATCCCTGGCGCAATTAAAATTTGCGACAGTAAAAAATTATTTTTTGCAAAATTTACTATAGAAAAGGCAATCCCTGGCGCACTTAAAATTTGCGACAGTAAAAAATTATTTTTTGAATAATTTAACTATAGAAAAGGCAATCCCTGGGCGTAATTAAAATTTGCGACAGTATAAAATTATTTTTTGAATAATTTTACTATAGAAAAGGCAATCCCTGGCGTAATTAAAATTTGGGACAGTAGAAAATTATTTTTTGAATAATTTACTATAGAAAAGGCAATCCCTGGCGTATTTAAAATTTGCGACAGTAAAAAAATATTGTTTGAATAATTTATTATAGAAAAGGCAATCCCTGGGCGTAATTAAAATTTGCGACAGTAAAAAATTATTTTTTGAATAATTTACTATATAAAAGGCAATACCTGGCGGATTTGAAATTTGCGACAATTGAAAATTATTTTTTGAATAATTTACTATAGAAAAGGCGAATCCCTGGCGTAATTAAAATTTGCGACAGTATAAAATTATTTTTTGAATAATTTACTATAAAAAGGCAATCCCTGGCGTATTTAAAATTTGCGACAGTAAAAAATTATTGTTTGAATAATTTATTATAGAAAAGGCAATCCCTGGCATAATTAAAATTTGCGACAGTAAAAAATTATTTTTTGAATAATTTACTATATAAAAGGCAATCCCTGGCGGATTTGAAATTTGCGACAATTGAAAATTATTTTTTGAATAATTTACTATAGAAAAGGCAATCCCTGGCGTAATTAAAATTTGCGACAGTATAAAATTATTTTTTGAATAATTTATTATAGAAAAGGCAATCCCTGGCGTAATTAAAATTTGCGACAGTAAAAAATTATTTTTTGAATAATTTACTATATAAAAGGCAATCCCTGGCGGATTTGAAATTTGCGACAATTGAAAATTATTTTTTGAATAATTTTACTATAGAAAAGGCAATCCCTGGCGTAATTAAAATTTGCGACAGTATAAAATTATTTTTTGAATAATTTACTATAGAAAAGGCAATCCCTGGCGTAATTAAAATTTGCGACAGTAGAAAATTATTTTTTGAATAATTTACTATAGAAAAGGCAATCCCTGGCGCAATTAAAATTTGCGACAGTATAAAATTATTTTTTGAATAATTTACTATAGAAAAGGCAATCCCTGGCCTAATTAAAATTTGCGACAGTAGAAAATTATTTTTTGAATAATTTACTGTAGAAAAGGCAATCCCTGGCGTAATTAAAATTTGCGACAGTAGAAAATTATTTTTGAATAATTTACTATAGAAAAGGCAAATCCCTGGCGTATTTAAAATTTTCGACAGTATAAAATTAATTTTTGAAAAATTTACTATATAAAAGGCAATCCATGGCGCAATTAAAATTTGCGACAGTAGAAAATTATTTTTTGAATAATTTACTATAGAAAAGGCAATCCCTGGCGTATTTAAAATTTGCGACAGTAAAAAATTATTGTTTGAATAATTTATTATAGAAAAGGCAATCCCTGGCGGATTTGAAATTTGCGACAATTGAAAATTATTTTTTGAATAATTTACTATAGAAAAGGCAATCCCTGGCGTAATTAAAATTTGCGACAGTATAAAATTATTTTTTGAATAATTACTATAGAAAAGGCAATCCCTGGCGTAATTAAAATTTGCGACAGTAGAAAATTATTTTTTGAATAATTTACTATAGAAAAGGCAATCCCTGGCGCAATTAAATTTTGCGACAGTAAAAAATTATTTTTTGAATAATTTACTATAGAAAAGGCAATCCCTGGCGCAATTAAAATTTGCGACAGTAAAAAATTATTTTTTGCAAAATTTACTATAGAAAAGGCAATCCCTGGGGCAATTACAATTTGCGACAGTTGAAAATTATTTTTTGAATAATTTACTATAGAAAAGGCAATCCCTGGCGCAATTACAATTTGCGACAGTTGAAAATTATTTTTTGAATAATTTACTATAGAAAAGGCAATCCCTGGCGCAATTAAAATTGCGACAGTAAAAAATTATTTTTTGCAAAATTTACTATAGAATAGGCAATCCCTGGCGCACTTAAAATTTGCGACAGTAAAAAATTATTTTTTGAATAATTTACTATAGAAAAGGCAATCCCTGGCGTAATTAAAATTTGCGACAGTATAAAATTATTTTTTGAATAATTTACTATAGAAAAGGCAATCCCTGGCGTAATTAAAATTTGCGACAGTAGAAAATTATTTTTTGAATAATTTACTATAGAAAAGGCAATCCCTGGCGTATTAAAATTTGCGACAGTAAAAAATTATTGTTTGAATAATTTATTATAGAAAAGGCAATCCCTGGCGTAATTAAAATTTGCGACAGTAAAAAAATTATTTTTTGAATAATTTACTATATAAAAGGCAATCCCTGGCGGATTTGAAATTTGCGACAATTGAAAATTATTTTTTTTGAATAAAATTTACTATAGAAAAGGCAATCCCTGGCGTAATTAAAATTTGCGACAGTATAAAATTATTTTTTGAATAATTTACTATAAAAGGCAATCCCTGCGTATTTAAAATTTGCGACAGTAAAAAATTATTGTTTGAATAATTTATTATAGAAAAGGCAATCCCTGGCGTAATTAAAATTTGCGACAGTAAAAAATTATTTTTTGAATAATTTACTACATAAAAGGCAGTCCCTGGCGGATTTGAAATTTGCGACAATTGAAAATTATTTTTTGAATAATTTACTATAGAAAAGGCAATCCCTGGCGTAATTAAAATTTGCGACAGTATAAAATTATTTTTTGAATAATTTATTATAGAAAAGGCAATCCCTGGCGTAATTAAAATTTGCGACAGTAAAAAATTATTTTTTGAATAATTTACTATATAAAAGGCAATCCCTGGCGGATTTGAAATTTGCGACAATTGAAAATTATTTTTTGAATAATTTACTATAGAAAAGGCAATCCCTGGCGTAATTAAAATTTGCGACAGTATAAAATTATTTTTTGAATAATTTACTATAGAAAAGGCAATCCTGGCGTAATTAAAATTTGCGAAAGTAGAAAATTATTTTTTGAATAATTTACTATAGAAAAGGCAATCCCTGGCGCAATTAAAATTTGCGACAGTATAAAATTATTTTTTGAATAATTTACTATAGAAAAGGCAATCCCTGGCCTAATTAAAATTTGCGACAGTAGAAAATTATTTTTTGAATAATTTACTGTAGAAAAGGCAATCCCTGGCGTAATTAAAATTTGCGACAGTAGAAAATTATTTTTTGAATAATTTACTATAGAAAAGGCAATCCCTGGCGTATTTAAAATTTTCGACAGTATAAAATTAATTTTTGAAAAATTTACTATATAAAAGGCAATCCCTGGCGTAATTAAAATTTGCGACAGTAGAAAATTATTTTTTTGAATAATTTACTATAGAAAAGGCAATCCCTGGCGCAATTAAAATTTGCGACAGTATAAAATTATTTTTTGAATAATTTACTATAGAAAAGGCAATCCCTGGCCTAATTAAAATTTGCGACAGTATAAAATTATTTTTTGAATAATTTACTATAGAAAAGGCAATCCCTGGCCTAATTAAAATTTGCGACAGTAGAAAATTATTTTTTGAATAATTTACTGTAGAAAAGGCAATCCCTGGCGTAATTAAAATTTGCGACAGTAGAAAAATTATTTTTTGAATAATTTACTATAGAAAAGGCAATCCCTGGCGTATTTAAAATTTTCGACAGTATAAAATTAATTTTGAAAAATTTACTATATAAAAGGCAATCCTGGCGTAATTAAAATTTTCGACAGTATAAAATTAATTTTTGAAAAATTTACTATATAAAAGGCAATCCATGGCGCAATTAAAATTTGCGACAGTAGAAAATTATTTTTTGAATAATTTACTATAGAAAAGGCAATCCCTGGCGTATTTAAAATTTGCGACAGTAAAAAATTATTGTTTGAATAATTTATTATAGAAAAGGCAATCCCTGGCGGATTTGAAATTTGCGACAATTGAAAATTATTTTTTGAATAATTTACTATAGAAAAGGCAATCCCTGGCGTAATTAAAAATTTGCGACAGTATAAAATTATTTTTTGAATAATTTACTATAGAAAAGGCAATCCCTGGCGTAATTAAAATTTGCGACAGTAGAAAATTATTTTTTGAATAATTTACTATAGAAAAGGCAATCCCTGGCGCAATTAAAATTTGCGACAGTAAAAAATTATTTTTTGAATAATTTACTATAGAAAAGGCAATCCCTGGCGCAATTAAAATTTGCGACAGTAAAAAATTATTTTTTGCAAAATTTACTATAGAAAAGGCAATCCCTGGGGCAATTACAATTTGCGACAGTTGAAAATTATTTTTTGAATAATTTACTATAGAAAAGGCAATCCCGGCGCAATTACAATTTGCGACAGTTGAAAATTATTTTTTGAATAATTTACTATAGAAAAGGCAATCCCTGGCGCAATTAAAATTTGCGACAGTAAAAAATTATTTTTTGCAAAATTTACTATAGAATAGGCAATCCCTGGCGCACTTAAAATTTGCGACAGTAAAAAATTATTTTTTGAATAATTTACTATAGAAAAGGCAATCCCTGGCGTAATTAAAATTTGCGACAGTATAAAATTATTTTTTGAATAATTTACTATAGAAAAGGCAATCCCTGGCGTAATTAAAATTTGCGACAGTAGAAAATTCTTTTTTGAATAATTTACTATAGAAAAGGCAATCCCTGGCGTATTTAAAATTTGCGACAGTAAAAAATTATTGTTTGAATAATTTATTATAGAAAAGGCAATCCCTGGCGTAATTAAAATTTGCGACAGTAAAAAATTATTTTTTGAATAATTTACTATATAAAAGGCAATCCCTGGCGGATTTGAAATTTGCGACAATTGAAAATTATTTTTTGAATAATTTACTATAGAAAAGGCAATCCCTGGCGTAATTAAAATTTGCGACAGTATAAAAATTATTTTTTGAATAATTTACTATAAAAGGCAATCCCTGGCGTATTTAAAATTTGCGACAGTAAAAAATTATTGTTTGAATAATTTATTATAGAAAAGGCAATCCCTGGCGTAATTAAAATTTGCGACAGTAAAAAATATTTTTTGAATAATTTACTATATAAAAGGCAGTCCCTGGCGGATTTGAAATTTGCGACAATTGAAATTATTTTTTGAATAATTTACTATAGAAAAGGCAATCCCTGGCGTAATTAAAATTTGCGACAGTATAAAATTATTTTTTGAATAATTTATTATAGAAAAGGCAATCCCTGGCGTAATTAAAATTTGCGACAGTAAAAAATTATTTTTGAATAATTTACTATATAAAAGGCAATCCCTGGCGGATTTGAAATTTGCGACAATTGAAAATTATTTTTTGAATAATTTACTATAGAAAAGGCAATCCCTGGCGTAATTAAAATTTGCGACAGTATAAAATTATTTTTTGAATAATTTACTATAGAAAAGGCAATCCCTGGCGTAATTAAAATTTGCGAAAGTAGAAAATTATTTTTTGAATAATTTACTATAGAAAAGGCAATCCCTGGCGCAATTAAAATTTGCGACAGTATAAAATTATTTTTTGAATAATTTACTATAGAAAAGGCAATCCCTGGCCTAATTAAAATTTGCGACAGTAGAAAATTATTTTTTGAATAATTTACTGTAGAAAAGGCAATCCCTGGCGTAATTAAAATTTGCGACAGTAGAAAATTATTTTTTGAATAATTTACTATAGAAAAGGCAATCCCTGGCGTATTTAAAATTTTCGACAGTATAAAATTAATTTTTGAAAAATTTACTATATAAAAGGCAATCCCTGGCGTAATTAAAATTTGCGACAGTAGAAAATTATTTTTTGAATAATTTACTATAGAAAAGGCAATCCATGGCGCAATTAAAATTTGCGACAGTAAAAAATTATTTTTTGCAAAATTTACTATAGAAAAGGCAATCCCTGGCGTAATTAAAATTTGCGATAGTAAAAAATTATTTTTTGAATAATTTACTATAGAAAAGGCAATCCCTGGCGTAATTAAAATTTGCGACTGTTGAAAATTATTTTTTGAATAATTTACTATAGAAAAGGCAATCCCTGGCGTAATTAAAATTTGCGACAGTATAAAATTATTTTGTGAGAAATTTACTATAGAAAAGGCAATCCCTGGCATAATTAAAATTCGCGACAGTAGAAAATTATTTTTTGAATAATTTACTATAGAAAAGGCAATCCCTGGCGTAATTAAAATTTGCGACAGTATAAAATTATTTTTTGAATAATTTACTATAGAAAAGGCAATCTCTGGCGTAGTTAAAATTTGCGACAGTATAAAATTATTTTGTGAGAAATTTACTATAGAGAAGGCAATCCCTGGCGTAATTAAAATTTGCGACAGTGGAAAAATTATTTTTTGAATAATTTACTATAGAAAAGGCAATCCCTGGCGCAATTACAATTTGCGACAGTAGAAAATTATTTGTTGAATAATTTACTATAGAAAAGGCAATTCCTGGCGTAATTAAAATTTGCGACAGTTGAAAATTATTTTTTGAATAATTTACTATAGAAAAGGAAATCCCTGGCGCAATTACAATTTGGGACAGTAGAAAATTATTTTTTTGAATAATTTACTATAGAAAAGGCAATCCCTGTCGTAATTAAAATTTGCCGACAGTTGAAAATTATTTTTTGAATATTTTACTATAGAAAAGGCAATCCCTGGTGTAATTAAAATTTGCGACAGTAGAAAATTATTTTTTGAATAATTTACTATAGAAAAGGCAATCCCTGGCGTAATTAAAAACTTGCCGATAGTAAAAAATTATTTTTTGAAAAATTTACTATAGAAAAGGCAATCCTGGCGTAATTAAAATTTGCGACATTTGAAAATTATTTTTTGAATAATTTACTATAGAAAAGGCAATCCCTGCGCAATTAAAATTTGCGACAGTAAAAAATTATTTTTTTCAAAATTTACTATAGAAAAGGCAATCCCTAGCGTAATCAAATTTGCGACAGTAGAAAATTATTTTTTGAATAATTTACTATAGAAATGGCAATCCCTGGCGCACTTAAAATTTGCGACAGTAAAAAATTATTTTGTGAGAAATTTACTATAGAAAGGCAATCCCTGGGATATTTAAAATTTGCGACAGTAGAAAATTATTGTTTGAATAATTTACTATAGAAAAGGCAATCCCTGGCGCAATTAAAATTTGCGACAGTAATAAAATTATTTTTTGAATAATTTACTATAGAAAAGGCAATCCCTGGCGCAATTAAAATTTGCGACAGTTGAAAATTATTTTTTGAATAATTTACTATAGAAAAGGCAATCCCCTGGCGTAATTAAAATTTGCGACAGTAGAAAATTATTTTTTTGAATAATTACCTATAGAAAAGGCAATCCCTGGCGCAATTAAAATTTGCGACAGCATAAAATTATTTTTTGAAAAGTTTACTATAGAAAAGGCAATCCCTGGGATATTTAAAATTTGCGACAGTAGAAAATTATTGTTTGAATAATTTACTATAGAAAAGGCAATCCCTGGCGCAATTAAAATTTGCGACAGTAAAAAATTATTTTTTGAATAATTTACTATAGAAAAGGCAATCCCTGGCGCAATTAAAATTTGCGACAGTTGAAAATTATTTTTTGAATAATTTACTATAGAAAAGGCAATCCCTGGCGTAATTAAAATTTGCGACAGTAGAAAATTATTTTTTGAATAATTTACTATAGAAAAGGCAATCCCTGGCGCAATTAATAATTTGCGACAGCATAAAATTATTTTTTGAAAAGTTTACTATAGAAAAGGCAATCCCTGGGATATTTAAAATTTGCGACAGTAGAAAATTATTTTTTGAATAATTTACTATAGAAAAGGCAATCCCTGGCGTAATTAAAACTTGCGATAGTAAAAAATTATTTTTTTGAAAAATTTACTACAGAAAAGGCAATCCCTGGCGTAATTAAAATTTGCGACAGTTGAAAATTATTTTTTGAATAATTTACTATAGAAAAGGCAATCCCTGGCGCAATTAAAATTTGCGACAGTAAAAAAATTATTTTTTGCAAAATTTACTATAGAAAAGGCAATCCCTGGCGTAGTAAAATTTGCGACAGTAGAAAATTATTTTTTGAATAATTTACTACAGAAAAGGCAATCCCTGGCGGACTTAAAATTTGCGACAGTAAAAAATTATTTTGTGAGAAATTTACTATAGAAAAGGCAATCCCTGGGATATTTAAAATTTGCGACAGTAGAAAATAGTTTTTTTGAATAATTTACTATAGAAAAGGCAATCCCTGGCGGAATTAATATTTGCGACAGTAAAAAATTATTTTTTGAATAATTTACTATAGAAAAGGCAATCCCTGGCGCAATTAAAATTTGCGACAGTTGAAAATTATTTTTGAATAATTTACTATAGAAAAGGCAATCCTGGCGTAATTAAAATTTGCGACAGTAAAAAATTATTTTTTGAATAATTTACTATAGAAAAGGCAATCCCTGGCGTAATTAAAATTTGCGACAGTAAAAAATTATTTTTTGAATAATTTACTATAGAAAAGGCAATCCCTGGCGTAATTAAAATTTGCGACAGTAAAAAATTATTTTTTGAATAATTTACTATAGAAAAGGCAATCGCTGGCGCACTTAAAATTTGCGACAGTAAAAAATTATTTTTTGAATAATTTACTATAGAAAAGGCAATCCCTGGCGCAATTACAATTTGCGACAGTTGTAAATTATTTTTTGAATAATTTACTATAGAAAAGGCAATCCCTGGCGCAATTAAAATTTGCGACAGTTGAAAATTATTTTTTGAATAATTTACTATAGAAAAGGCAATCCCTGGGATATTTAAAATTTGCGACAGTAGAAAATTATTTTTTGAATAATTTACTATAGAAAAGGCACTCCCTGGCGTAATTAAAATTTGGGACAGTAAAAAATTATTTTTTGAATAATTTACTATAGAAAAGGCAATCCCTGGCGCAATTAAAATTTGCGACAGTTGAAAATTATTTTTTGAATAATTTACTATAGAAAAGGCAATCCCTGGCGTAATTAAAATTTGCGACAGTAAAAAATTATTTTTTAATAATTTACTATAGAAAAGGCAATACCTGGCGCACTTAAAATTTGCGACAGTAAAAAATTATTTTTTGAATAATTTACTATAGAAAAAGGCAATCCCTGGCGCAATTAAGATTTGCGACAGTTGAAAATTATTTTTTGAATAATTTACTATAGAAAAGGCAATCCCTGGCGTAATTAAAATTTGCGACAGTAAAAAATTATTTTTTGAATAATTTACTATAGAAAAGGCAACCCCTGGCGTAATTAAAATTTGCGACAGTAAAAAATTATTTTTTGAATAATTTACTATAGAAAAGGCAATCCCTGGCGTAATTAAAATTTGCGACAGTAAAAAATTATTTTTTGAATAATTTACTATAGAAAAGGCAATCCCTGGCGCAATTACAATTTGCGACAGTTGAAAATTATTTTTTGAATAATTTACTATAGAAAAGGCAATCCTTGGCGCAATTAAAATTTGCGACAGTTGAAAATTATTTTTTGAATAATTTACTATAGAAAAGGCAATCCCTGGGATATTTAAAATCTGCGACAGTAGAAAATTATTTTTTGAATAATTTACTATAGAAAAGGCAATCCCTGGCGTAATTAAAACTTGCGACAGTTGAAAATTATTTTTTGAATAATTTACTATATAAAAGGCAATCCTTGGCGTAATTAAAATTTGCGACAGTATAAAATTATTTTTTGAATAATTTACTATAGAAAAGGCAATCCTGGCGCACCTTAAAATTTGCGACAGTAGAAAATTATTTTTTGAATAATTTACTATAGAAAAGGCAATCCCTGGCGTAATTAAAATTTGCGACAGTAAAAAATTATTTTTTGAATAATTTACTATAGAAAAGGCAATCCCTGGCGTAATTAAAATTTGCGACAGTAGAAAATTATTTTTGAATAATTTACTGTAGAAAAGGCAATCCCCTTGCGCAATTAAAACTTGCGATAGTAAAAAATTATTTTTTGAATAATTTACTATAGAAAAGGCAATCCCTGGCGCACTTAAAATTTGCGACAGTAGAAAATTATTTTTTGAATAATTTACTATAGAAAAGGCAATCCCTGGCGCAATTAAAATTTGCGACAGTAGAAAATTTATTTTTTTGAATAATTTACTATAGAAAAGGCAATCCCTGGCGTAATTAAAATTTGCGACAGTAGAAAATTATTTTTTGAATAATTTACTATACAAAAGGCAATCCCTGGCGTAATTAAAATTTGCGACAGTAGAAAATTATTTTTTGAATAATTTACTATAGAAATGGCAATCCCTGGCGCACTTAAAATTTGCGACAGTAGAAAATTATTTTTTGAATAATTTACTATAGAAAAGGCAATCCCTGGCGTAATTAAAATTTGCGACAGTAAAAAAATTATTTTTTGAATAATTTACTATAGAAAAGGCAATCCCTGGCGTAATTAAAATTTGACGACAGTAAAAAATTATTTTTTGAATAATTTACTATAGAAAAGGCAATCCCTGGCGTAATTAAAATTTGCGACAGTAGAAAATTATTTTTTGAATAATTTACTATAGAAAAGGCAATCCCTGGCGCAATTAAAATTTGCGACAGTAAAAAATTATTTTTTGCAAAATTTACTATAGAAAAGGGCAATTCCCTGGCGTAATTAAAATTTGCGACAGTATAAAATTATTTTTTGAATAATTTACTATAGAAAAGGCAATCCCTGGCGTAATTAAAATTTTGCGACAGTAAAAAAATTATTTTTTTGAATAATTTACTATAGAAAAGGCAATCCCTGGCGTAATTAAAATTTGCGACAGTTGAAAATTATTTTTTGAATAATTTACTATAGAAAAGGGCAATCCCTGGCGCAATTAAAATTTGCGACAGTAAAAAATTATTTTTTGCAAAATTTACTATAGAAAAGGCAATCCCTGGCGTAATTAAAATTTGCGACAGTATAAAATTATTTTTTGAATAATTTACTATAGAAAAGGCAATCCCTGGCGCACTTAAAATTTGCGACAGTAGAAATTATTTTTTGAATAATTTACTATAGAAAAGGCAATCCCTGGCGTAATTAAAATTTGCGACAGTAAAAAAATTATTTTTTGAATAATTTACTATAGAAAAGGCAATCCCTGGCGTAATTAAAATTTGCGACAGTAGAAAATTATTTTTGAATAATTTACTGTAGAAAAGGCAATCCCTGTCGCAATTAAAACTTGCGATAGTAAAAAATTATTTTTTGAATAATTTACTATAGAAAAGGCAATCCCTGGCGCACTTAAAATTTGCGGACAGTAGGAAAATTATTTTTGAATAATTTACTATAGAAAAGGCAATCCCTGGCGCAATTAAAATTTGCGACACTAGAAAATTATTTTTTGAATAATTTTACTATAGAAAAGGCAATCCCTGCGCAATTAAAATTTGCGACAGTAAAAAATTATTTTTTGCAAAATTTACTATAGAAAAGGCAATCCCTGGCGTAATTAAAATTTGCGACTGTAAAAAATTATTTTTTTGAAAAATTTACTATAGAAAAGGCAATCCCTGGCGTAATTAAAATTTGCGACAGTTGAAAATTATTTTTTGAATAATTTACTATAGAAAAGGCAATCCCCGGCGCAATTAAAATTTGCGACAGTAAAAAATTATTTTTTTGCAAAATTTACTATAGAAAAGGCAATCCCTGGCGTAATTAAAATTTGCGACAGTAGAAAATTATTTTTTGAATAATTTACTATAGAAAAGGCAATCCCTGGCGCACTTAAAATTTGCGACAGTAAAAATTATTTTGCTGAGAAATTTACTATAGAAAAGGCAATCCCTGGGATATTTAAAATTTGCGACAGTAGATAATTATTTTTTGAATAATTTACTATAGAAAAGGCAATCCCTGGCGGAATTAAAATTTGCGACAGTAAAAAATTATTTTTTGAATAATTTACTATAGAAAAGGCAATCCCTGGCGCACTTAAAATTTGCGACAGTAAAAAATTATTTTTTGAATAATTTACTATAGAAAAGGCAATCCCTGGCGCAATTACAATTTGCGAAAGTTGAAAATTATTTTTTGAATAATTTAATATAGAAAAGGCAATCCCTGGCGCAATTAAAATTTGCGACAGTTGAAAATTATTTTTTTGAATAATTTTACTATAGAAAAGGCAATCCCTGGGATATTTAAAATTTGCGACAGTAGAAAATTATTTTTTTGAATAATTTACTATAGAAAAGGCAATCCCTGGCGTAATTAAAAATTTGCGACAGTAAAAAATATTTTTTGAATAATTTACTATAGAAAAGGCAATCCCTGGCGCAATTAAAATTTGCGACAGTTGAAAATTATTTTTTGAATAATTTATCCCTGGCGTAATTAAAATTTGCGACAGTAAAAAATTATTTTTTTAATAATTTACTATAGAAAAGGCAATCCCTGGCGCACTTAAAATTTGCGACAGTAAAAAATTATTTTTTGAATAATTTACTATAGAAAAGGCAATCCCTGGCGCAATTAAAATTTGCGACAGTTGAAAATTATTTTTTGAATAATTTACTATAGAAAAGGCAATCCCTGGCGTAATTAAAATTTGCGACAGTAAAAAATTATTTTTTGAATAATTTACTATAGAAAAGGCAATCCCTGGAGTAATTAAAATTTGCGACAATAAAAAATTATTTTTTGAATAATTTACTATAGAAAAGGCAATCCCTGGCGTAATTAAAATTTGCGACAGTAAAAAATTATTTTTTGAATAATTTACTATAGAAAAGGCAATCCCTGGCGCAATTACAATTTGCGACAGTTGAAAATTATTTTTTGAGTAATTTACTATAGAAAAGGCAATCCCTGGCGCAATTAAAATTTGCGACAGTTGAAAATTATTTTTTGAATAATTTACTATAGAAAAGGCAATCCCTGGGATATTTAAAATTTGCGACAGTAGAAAATAATTTTTTGAATAATTTACTATAGAAAAGGCAATCCCTGGCGTAATTAAAACTTGCGACAGTTGAAAATTATATTTTGAATAATTTACTGTAGAAGAGGCAATCCCTGGCGCAATTAAAACTTGCGATATTAAAAAATTATTTTTTGAATAATTTACTATAGAAAAGGCAATCCCTGGCGCACTTAAAATTTGCGACAGTAGAAAATTATTTTTTGAATAATTTACTATAGAAAAGGCAATCCCTGGCGCAATTAAAATTTGCGACAGTAGAAAATTATTTTTTGAATAATTTACTATAGAAAAGGCAATCCCTGGCGTAATTAAAATTTGCGACAGTAGAAAATTATTTTTTGAATAATTTACTGTAGAAGAGGCAATCCCTGGCGCAATTAAAACTTGCGATATTAAAAAATTATTTTTTGAATAATTTACTATAGAAAAGGCAATCCCTGGCGCACTTAAAATTTGCGACAGTAGAAAATTATTTTTTGAATAATTTACTATAGAAAAGGCAATCCCTGGCGCAATTAAAATTTGCGACAGTAGAAAATTATTTTTTGAATAATTTACTATAGAAAAGGCAATCCCTGGCGTAATTAAAATTTGCGACAGTAGAAAATTATTTTTTGAATAATTTACTATAGAAAAAGCAATCCCTGGCGTAATTAAAATTTGCGACAGTAGAAAATTATTTTTTGAATAATTTACTATAGAAAAGGCAATCCCTGGCGCACTTAAAATTTGCGACAGTAGAAAATTATTTTTTGAATAATTTACTATAGAAAAGGCAATCCCTGGCGCAATTAAAATTTGCGACAGTAGAAAATTATTTTTTGAATAATTTACTATAGAAAAGGCAATCCCTGGCGTAATTAAAATTTGCGTGAGTATAAAATTATTTTTTAAATAATTTACTGTAGAAAAGGCAATCCCTGGCGGAATTAAAATTTGCGACAGTAGAAAATTATTTTTTGAATAATTTACTATAGAAAAGGCCATCCCTGGCGTAATTAAAATTTGCGACAGTTGAAAATTATTTTTTGAATAATTTACTATATAAAAGGCAATCCTTGGCGTAATTAAAATTTGCGAAAGTATAAAATTATTTTTTGAATAATTTACTATAGAAAAGACAATCCCTGGCGCACTTAAAATTTGCGACAGTAGAAAATTTTTTTGAATAATTTACTATAGAAAAGGCAATCCCTGGCGTAATTAAAATTTGCGACAGTAAAAAATTATTTTTTGAATAATTTACTATAGAAAAGGCAATCCCTGGCGCACTTAAAATTTGCGACAGTAGAAAATTATTTTTTGAATAATTTACTATAGAAAAGGCAATCCCTGGCGCAATTAAAATTTGCGACAGTAGAAAATTATTTTTTGAATAATTTACTATAGAAAAGGCAATCCCTGGCGCAATTAAAATTTGCGACAGTAGATAATTATTTTTTGAATAATTTACTATAGAAAAGGCAATCCCTGGCGTAATTAAAATTTGCGTGAGTATAAAATTATTTTTTAAATAATTTACTGTAGAAAAGGCAATCTCTGGCGGAATTTAAATTTGCGACAGTAGAAAATTATTTTTTGAATAATTTACTATAGAAAAGGCAATCCCTGGCGTAATTAAAATTTGCGACAGTTGAAAATTATTTTTTGAATAATTTACTATATAAAAGGCAATCCTTGGCGTAATTAAAATTTGCGACAGTATAAAATTATTTTTTGAATAATTTACTATAGAAATGGCAATCCCTGGCGCACTTAAAATTTGCGACAGTAGAAAATTATTTTTTGAATAATTTACTATAGAAAAGGCAATCCCTGGCGTAACTAAAATTTGCGACAGTAAAAAATTATTTTTTGAATAATTTACTATAGAAAATGCAATCCCTGGCGTAATTAAAATTTGCGACAGTAAAAAATTATTTTTTGAATAATTTACTATAGAAAAGGCAATCCCTGGCGTAATTAAAATTTGCGACAGTAGAAAATTATTTTTTGAATAATTTACTATAGAAAAGGCAATCCCTGGCGCAATTAAAATTTGCGACAGTAAAAAATTATTTTTTGCAAAATTTACTATAGAAAAGGCAATCCCTGGCGTAATTAAAATTTGCGAGAGTATAAAATTATTTTTTGAATAATTTACTATAGAAAAGGCAATCCCTGGCGTAATTAAAATTTGCGACAGTAGAAAATTATTTTTTGAATAATTTACTATAGAAAAGGCAATCCCTGGCGCACTTAAAATTTGCGACAGTAGAAAATTATTTTTTGAATAATTTACTATAGAAAAGGCAATCCCTGGCGCACTTAAAATTTGCGACAGTAAAAAATTATTTTGTGAGAAATTTACTATAGAAAAGGCAATCCCTGGGATATTTAAAATTTGCGACAGTAGAAAATTATTTTTTGAATAATTTACTATAGAAAAGGCAATCCCTGGCGTAATTAAAACTTGCGATAGTAAAAAATTATTTTTTGAAAAATTTACTATAGAAAAGGCAATCCCTGGCGTAATTAAAATTTGCGACAGTTGAAAATTATTTTTTGAATAATTTACTATAGAAAAGGCAATCCCTGGCGCAATTAAAATTTGCGACAGTAAAAAATTATTTTTTGCAAAATTTACTATAGAAAAGGCAATCCCTGGCGTAATTAAAATTTGCGACAGTAGAAAATTATTTTTTGAATAATTTACTATAGAAAAGGCAATCCCTGGCGCACTTAAAATTTGCGACAGTAAAAAATTATTTTGTGAGAAATTTACTATAGAAAAGGCAATCCCTGGGATATTTAAAATTTGCGACAGTAGAAAATTATTTTTTGAATAATTTACTATAGAAAAGGCAATCCCTGGCGGAATTAAAATTTGCGACAGTAAAAAATTATTTTTTGAATAATTTACTATAGAAAAGGCAATCCCTGGCGCACTTAAAATTTGCGACAGTAGAAAATTATTTTTTGAATAATTTACTATAGAAAAGGCAATCCCTGCGTAATTAAAATTTGCGACAGTAAAAAATTATTTTTTCAATAATTTACTATAGAAAAGGCAATCCCTGGCGTAATTAAAATTTGCGACAGTAAAAAATTATTTTTTGAATAATTTACTATAGAAAAGGCAATCCCTGGCGTAATTAAAATTTGCGACAGTAAAAAATTATTTTTTGAATAATTTACTTTAGAAAAGGCAATCCCTGGCGCAAATAAAATTTGCGACAGTTGAAAATTATTTTTTGAATAATTTACTATAGAAAAGGCAATCCCTGGGATATTTAAAATTTGCGACAGTAGAAAATTATTTTTTGAATAATTTACTATAGAAAAGGCAATCCCTGGCGTAATTAAAACTTGCGACAGTTGAAAATCATATTTTGAATAATTTACTATAGAAAAGGCAATCCCTGGCGTAATTAAAATTTGCGACAGTAGAAAATTATTTTTTGAATAATTTACTGTAGAAAAGGCAATCCCTGGCGCAATTAAAACTTGCGATATTAAAAAATTATTTTTTGAATAATTTACTATAGAAGAGGCAATCCCTGGCGCACTTAAAATTTGCGACAGTAGAAAATTATTTTTTGAATAATTTACTATAGAAAAGGCAATCCCTGGCGCAATTAAAATTTGCGACAGTAGAAAATTATTTTTTGAATAATTTACTATAGAAAAGGCAATCCCTGGCGTAATTAAAATTTGCGACAGTAGAAAATTATTTTTTGAATAATTTACTATAGAAAAAGCAATCCCTGGCGTAATTAAAATTTGCGACATAATTTTCTACTGTCGCAAATTTTAAGTGCGCCAGGGATTGCCTTTTCTATAGTAAATTATTCAAAAATTAATTTTCTATAGAAAAGGCAATCCCTGGCGCACTTAAAATTTGCGACAGTAGAAAATTATTTTTTGAATAATTTACTATAGAAAAGGCAATCCCTGGCGCAATTAAAATTTGCGACAGTAGAAAATTATTTTTTGAATAATTTACTATAGAAAAGGCAATCCCTGGCGTAATTAAAATTTGCGACAGTAGAAAATTATTTTTTGAATAATTTACTGTAGAAAAGGCAATCCCTGGCGCAATTAAAACTTGCGATAGTAAAAAATTATTTTTTGAATAATTTACTATAGAAAAGGCAATCCCTGGCGCACTTAAAATTTGCGACAGTAGAATATTATTTTTTGAATAATTTACTATAGAAAAGGCAATCCCTGGCGCAATTAAAATTTGCGACAGTAGAAAATTATTTTTTGAATAATTTACTATAGAAAAGGCAATCCCTGGCGTAATTAAAATTTGCGACAGTAGAAAATTATTTTTTGAATAATTTACTATAGAAAAGGCAATCTCTGGCGGAATTAAAATTTGCCACAGTAAAAAATTATTTTTTGAATAATTTACTATAGAAAAGGCAATCCCTGGCGTAATTAAAATTTGCGACAGTAAAAAATTATTTTTTGAATAATTTACTATAGAAAAGGCAATCCCTGGCGTAATTAAAATTTGCGACAGTAGAAAATTATTTTTTGAATAATTTACTATAGAAAAGGCAATCCCTGGCGCAATTAAAATTTGCGACAGTAAAAAATTATTTTTTGCAAAATTTACTATAGAAAAGGCAATCCCTGGCGTAATTAAAATTTGCGACAGTATAAAATTATTTTTTGAATAATTTACTATAGAAAAGGCAATCCCTGGCGTAATTAAAATTTGCGACAGTAAAAAATTATTTTTAGAATAATTTACTATAGAAAAGGCAATCCCTGGCGCACTTAAAATTTGCGACAGTAGAAAATTATTTTTTGAATAATTTACTATAGAAAAGGCAATCCCTGGCGCAATTAAAATTTGCGACAGTAAAAAATTATTTTTTGCAAAATTTACTATAGAAAAGGCAATCCCTGGCGTAATTAAAATTTGCGACAGTATAAAATTATTTTTTGAATAATTTACTATAGAAAAGGCAATCCCTGGCGCAATTAAAATTTGCGACAGTAAAAAATTATTTTTTGCAAAATTTACTATAGAAAAGGCAATCCCTGGCGTAGTTAAAATTTGCGACAGTAGAAAATTATTTTTTGAATAATTTACTATAGAAAAGGCAATCCCTGGCCCACTTAAAATTTGCGAAAGTAAAAAATTATTTTGTGAGAAATTTACTATAGAAAAGGCAATCCCTGGGATATTTAAAATTTGCGACAGTAGAAAATTATTTTTTGAATAATTTACTATAGAAAAGGCAATCCCTGGCGGAATTAAAATTTGCGACAGTAAAAAACTATTTTTTGAATAATTTACTATAGAAAAGGCAATCCCTGGCGCACTTAAAATTTGCGACAGTAGAAAATTATTTTTTGAATAATTTACTATAGAAAAGGCAATCCCTGCGTAATTAAAATTTGCGACAGTAAAAAATTATTTTTTGAATAATTTACTATAGAAAAGGCAATCCCTGGCGTAATTAAAATTTGCGACAGTAAAAAATTATATTTTGAATAATTTACTATAGAAAAGGCAATCCCTGGCGTAATTAAAATTTGCGACAGTAAAAAATTATTTTTTGAATAATTTACTATAGAAAAGGCAATCCCTGGCGCACTTAAAATTTGCGACAGTAAAAAATTATTTTTTGAATAATTTACTATAGAAAAGGCAATCCCTGGCGCAATTACAATTTGGGACAGTTGAAAATTATTTTTTGAATAATTTACTAGAGAAAAGGCAATCCCTGGCGCAATTAAAATTTGCGACAGTTGAAAATTATTTTTTGAATAATTTACTATAGAAAAGGCAATCCCTGGGATATTTAAAATTTGCGACAGTAGAAAATTATTTTTTGAATAATTTACTATAGAAAAGGCAATCCCTGGCGTAATTAAAACTTGCGACAGTTGAAAATTATTTTTTGAATAATTTACTATAGAAAAGGCAATCCCTGGCGTAATTAAAATTTGCGACAGTAGAAAATTATTTTTTGAATAATTTACTATAGAAAAGGCAATCCCTGGGATAGTTAAAATTTGCGACAGTAGAAAATTATTTTTTGAATAATTTACTATAGAAAAGGCAATCCCTGGCGCACTTAAAATTTGCGACAGTATAAAATTATTTTTTGAATAATTTACTATAGAAAAGGCAATCCCTGGCGCAATTAAAATTTGCGACAGTAGAAAATTATTTTTTGAATAATTTACTATAGAAAAGGCAATTCCTGGCGTAATTAAAATTTGCGACAGTAGAAAATTATTTTTTGAATAATTTACTATAGAAAAGGCAATCCCTGGCGTAATTAAAATTTGCGACAGTAGAAAATTATTTTTTGAATAATTTACTATAGAAAAGGCAATCCCTGGCGCACTTAAAATTTGCGACAGTAGAAAATTATTTTTTGAATAATTTACTATAGAAAAGCCAATCCCTGGCGCAATTAAAATTTGCGACAGTAGAAAATTATTTTTTGAATAATTTACTATAGAAAAGGCAATCCCTGGCGTAATTAAAATTTGCGACAGTAAAAAGTTATTTTTTGAATAATTTACTATAGAAAAGGCAATCCCTGGCGCAATTAAAATTTGCGACAGTAAAAAATTATTTTTTGCAAAATTTACTAAAGAAAAGGCAATCCCTGGCGTAGTTAAAATTTGCGACAGTAGAAAATTATTTTTTGAATAATTTACTATAGAAAAGGCAATCCCTGGCCCACTTAAAATTTGCGAAAGTAAAAAATTATTTTGTGAGAAATTTACTATAGAAAAGGCAATCCCTGGGATATTTAAAATTTGCGACAGTAGAAAATTATTTTTTGAATAATTTACTATAGAAAAGGCAATCCCTGGCGGAATTAAAATTTGCGACAGTAAAAAACTATTTTTTGAATAATTTACTATAGAAAAGGCAATCCCTGGCGCACTTAAAATTTGCGACAGTAGAAAATTATTTTTTGAATAATTTACTATAGAAAAGGCAATCCCTGCGTAATTAAAATTTGCGACAGTAAAAAATTATTTTTTGAATAATTTACTATAGAAAAGGCAATCCCTGGCGTAATTAAAATTTGCGACAGTAAAAAATTATATTTTGAATAATTTACTATAGAAAAGGCAATCCCTGGCGTAATTAAAATTTGCGACAGTAAAAAATTATTTTTTGAATAATTTACTATAGAAAAGGCAATCCCTGGCGCACTTAAAATTTGCGACAGTAAAAAATTATTTTTTGAATAATTTACTATAGAAAAGGCAATCCCTGGCGCAATTACAATTTGGGACAGTTGAAAATTATTTTTTGAATAATTTACTAGAGAAAAGGCAATCCCTGGCGCAATTAAAATTTGCGACAGTTGAAAATTATTTTTTGAATAATTTACTATAGAAAAGGCAATCCCTGGGATATTTAAAATTTGCGACAGTAGAAAATTATTTTTTGAATAATTTACTATAGAAAAGGCAATCCCTGGCGTAATTAAAACTTGCGACAGTTGAAAATTATTTTTTGAATAATTTACTATAGAAAAGGCAATCCCTGGCGTAATTAAAATTTGCGACAGTAGAAAATTATTTTTTGAATAATTTACTATAGAAAAGGCAATCCCTGGGATAGTTAAAATTTGCGACAGTAGAAAATTATTTTTTGAATAATTTACTATAGAAAAGGCAATCCCTGGCGCACTTAAAATTTGCGACAGTATAAAATTATTTTTTGAATAATTTACTATAGAAAAGGCAATCCCTGGCGCAATTAAAATTTGCGACAGTAGAAAATTATTTTTTGAATAATTTACTATAGAAAAGGCAATTCCTGGCGTAATTAAAATTTGCGACAGTAGAAAATTATTTTTTGAATAATTTACTATAGAAAAGGCAATCCCTGGCGTAATTAAAATTTGCGACAGTAGAAAATTATTTTTTGAATAATTTACTATAGAAAAGGCAATCCCTGGCGCACTTAAAATTTGCGACAGTAGAAAATTATTTTTTGAATAATTTACTATAGAAAAGCCAATCCCTGGCGCAATTAAAATTTGCGACAGTAAAAAATTATTTTTTGAATAATTTACTATAGAAAAGGCAATCCCTGGCGTAATTAAAATTTGCGACAGTTGAAAATTATTTTTTGAATAATTTACTATAGAAAAGGCAATCCCTGGCGCACTTAAAATTTGCGACAGTAAAAAATTATTTTTTGAATAATTTACTATAGAAAAGGCAATCCCTGGCGCAATTACAATTTGGGACAGTTGAAAATTATTTTTTGAATAATTTACTAGAGAAAAGGCAATCCCTGGCGTAATTAAAACTTGCGACAGTTGAAAATTATTTTTTGAATAATTTACTATAGAAAAGGCAATCCCTGGCGTAATTAAAATTTGCGACAGTAGAAAATTATTTTTTGAATAATTTACTATAGAAAAGGCAATCCCTGGGATAGTTAAAATTTGCGACAGTAGAAAATTATTTTTTGAATAATTTACTATAGAAAAGGCAATCCCTGGCGCACTTAAAATTTGCGACAGTATAAAATTATTTTTTGAATAATTTACTATAGAAAAGGCAATCCCTGGCGCAATTAAAATTTGCGACAGTAGAAAATTATTTTTTGAATAATTTACTATAGAAAAGGCAATCCCTGGCGTAATTAAAATTTGCGACAGTAGAAAATTATTTTTTGAATAATTTACTATAGAAAAGGCAATCCCTGGCGTAATTAAAATTTGCGACAGTAGAAAATTATTTTTTGAATAATTTACTATAGAAAAGGCAATCCCTGGCGCACTTAAAATTTGCGACCGTAGAAAATTATTTTTTGAATAATTTACTATAGAAAAGCCAATCCCTGGCGCAATTAAAATTTGCGACAGTAAAAAATTATTTTTTGAATAAATTACTATAGAAAATGCAATCCCTGGCGTAATTAAAATTTGCGACAGTTGAAAATTATTTTTTGAATAATTTACTAGAGAAAAGGCAATCCCTGGCGTAATTAAAATTTGCGACAGTAAAAAATTATTTTGTGAGAAATTTACTATAGAAAAGGCAATCCCTGGGATATTTAAAATTTGCGACAGTAGAAAATTATTTTTTGAATAATTTACTGTAGAAAAGGCAATCCCTGGCATAATTAAAATTTGCGACAGTAGAAAATTATTTTTTGAATAATTTACTATAGAAAAGGCAATCCCTGGCGTATTTAAAATTTGCGACAGTATAAAATTAATTTTTGAAAAATTTACTATATAAAAGGCAATCCCTGGCGTAATTAAAATTTGCGACAGTAGAAAATTATTTTTTGAATAATTTACTATAGAAAAGGCAATCCCTGGCGTAATTAAAACTTGCGATAATAAAAAATTATTTTTTGAAAACTTTACTATAGCAAAGGCAATCCCTGGCGTAATTAAAATTTGCGACAGTTGAAAATTATTTTTTGAATAATTTATTATAGAAAAGGCAATCCCTGGCGCAATTAAAATTTGCGACAGTAAAAAATTATTTTTTGAATAATTTACTTTAGAAAAGGCAATCCCTGGCGTAATTAAAATTTGCGACAGTTGAAAATTATTTTTTGAATAATTTACTATAGAAAAGGCAATCCCTGGCGTAATTAAAATTTGCGACAGTAAAAAATTATTTTGTGAGAAATTTACTATAGAAAAGGCAATCCCTGGGATATTTAAAATTTGCGACAGTAGAAAATTATTTTTTGAATAATTTACTATAGAAAAGGCAATCCCTGGCGTAATTAAAACTTGCGATAGTAAAAAATTATTTTTTGAAAAATTTACTTTAGAAAATTATTTTTTGAATAATTTACTACAGAAAAGGCAATCCCTGGTGCAATTAAAATTTGCGACAGCAAAGAATTATTTTTTGCAAAATTTACTATAGAAAAGGCAATCCCTGGCGTAATTAAAATTTGCGACAGTATAAAATTATTGTTTGCAAAATTTACTATAGAAAAGGCAATCCCTGGCGTATTTAAAATTTGCGACAGTAAAAAATAATTTTTTGAATAATTTACTATAGAAAAGGCAATCCCTGGCGTAATTAAAATTTGCGACAGTAGAAAATTAATTTGTGAAAAATTTACCTGGCGAAATTGAAATTTGCGAGAGTAAAAAAATATTTCTTGAATAATTTACTATAGAAAAGGCAATCCCTGGGATATTTAAAATTTGCGCCAGTAGAAAATTATTTTTTGAATAATTTACTATAGAAAAGGCAATCCCTGGCGTAATTAAAATTTGCGACAGTAAAAAATTATTTTTTGAATAATTTACTATAGAAAAGGCAATCCCTGGCGTAATTAAAATTTGCGACAGTAAAAAATTATTTTTTGAATAATTTACTATAGAAAAGGCAATCCCTGGCGTAATTAAAATTTGCGACAGTATAAAATTATTTTTTGCAAAATTTACTATAGAAAAGGCAATCCCTGCGTAATTAAAATTTGCGACAGTAAAAAATTATTTTTTGAATAATTTACTATAGAAAAGGCAATCCCTGGCGTAATTAAAATTTGGGACAGTAAAAAATTATTTTTTGAATAATTTACTATAGAAAAGGCAATCCCTGGCGTAATTAAAATTTGCGACAGTAAAAAATTATTTTTTGAATAATTTACTATAGAAAAGGCAATCCCTGGCGCACTTAAAATTTGCGACAGTTGAAAATTATTTTTTGAATAATTTACTACAGAAAAGGCAATCCCTGGCGCAATTAAAATTTGCGACAGCAAAAAATTATTTTTTGCAAAATTTACTATAGAAAAGGCAATCCCTGGCGTAATTAAAATTTGCGACAGTATAAAATTATTGTTTGCAAAATTTACTATAGAAAAGGCAATCCCTGGCGTATTTAAAATTTGCGACAGTAAAAAATTATTTTTTGAATAATTTACTATAGAAAAGGCAATCCCTGGCGTAATTAAAATTTGCGACAGTAGAAAATTAATTTGTGAAAAATTTACCTGGCGAAATTGAAATTTGCGAGAGTAAAAAAATATTTTTTGAATAATTTACTATAGAAAAGGCAATCTCTGGGATATTTAAAATTTGCGACAGTAGAAAATTATTTTTTGAATAATTTACTATAGAAAAGGCAATCCCTGGCGTAATTAAAATTTGCGCAGTAAAAAATTATTTTTTGAATAATTTACTATAGAAAAGGCAATCCCTGGCGTAATTAAAATTTGCGACAGTAAAAAATTATTTTTTGAATAATTTACTATAGAAAAGGCAATCCCTGGCGTAATTAAAATTTGCGACAGTATAAAATTATTTTTTGCAAAATTTACTATAGAAAAGGCAATCCCTGCGTAATTAAAATTTGCGACAGTAAAAAATTATTTTTTGAATAATTTACTATAGAAAAGGCATTCCCTGGCGTAATTAAAATTTGCGACAGTAAAAAATTATTTTTTGAATAATTTACTATAGAAAAGGCAATCCCTGGCGTAATTAAAATTTGCGACAGTAAAAAATTATTTTTTGAATAATTTACTATAGAAAAGGCAATCCCTGGCGTAATTAAAATTTGCGACAGTTGAAAATTAATTTTTGAATAATTTACTACAGAAAAGGCAATCCCTGGCGCAATTAAAATTTGCGACAGCAAAAAATTATTTTTTGCAAAATTTACTATAGAAAAGGCAACCCCTGGCGTAATTAAAATTTGCGACAGTATAAAATTATTGTTTGCAAAATTTACTATAGAAAAGGCAATCCCTGGCGTATTTAAAATTTGCGACAGTAAAAAATTATTTTTTGAATAATTTACTATAGAAAAGGCAATCCCTGGCGTAATTAAAATTTGCGACAGTAGAAAATTAATTTGTGAAAAATTTACCTGGCGAAATTGAAATTTGCGAGAGTAAAAAAATATTTTTTGAATAATTTACTATAGAAAAGGCAATCCCTGGGATATTTAAAATTTGCGACAGTAGAAAATTATTTTTTGAATAATTTACTATAGAAAAGGCAATCCCTGGCGTAATTAAAATTTGCGACAGTAAAAAATTATTTTTTGAATAATTTACTATAGAAAAGGCAATCCCTGGCGTAATTAAAATTTGCGACAGTAAAAAATTATTTTTTGAATAATTTACTATAGAAAAGGCAATCCCTGGCGTAATTAAAATTTGCGACAGTATAAAATTATTTTTTGCAAAATTTACTATAGAAAAGGCAATCCCTGCGTAATTAAAATTTGCGACAGTAAAAAATTATTTTTTGAATAATTTACTATAGAAAAGGCAATCCCTGGCGTAATTAAAATTTGCGACAGTAAAAAATTATTTTTTGAATAATTTACTATAGAAAAGGCAATCCCTGGCGTAATTAAAATTTGCGACAGTAAAAAATTATTTTTTGAATAATTTACTATAGAAAAGGCAATCCCTGGCGCACTTAAAATTTGCGACAGTAAAAAATTATTTTTTGAATAATTTACTATAGAAAAGGCAATCCCTGGCGCAATTACAATTTGGGACAGTTGAAAATTATTTTTTGAATAATTTACTAGAGAAAAGGCAATCCCTGGCGCAATTAAAATTTGCGACAGTTGAAAATTATTTTTTGAATAATTTACTATAGAAAAGGCAATCCCTGGGATATTTAAAATTTGCGACAGTAGAAAATTATTTTTTGAATAATTTACTATAGAAAAGGCAATCCCTGGCGTAATTAAAACTTGCGACAGTTGAAAATTATTTTTTGAATAATTTACTATAGAAAAGGCAATCCCTGGCGTAATTAAAATTTGCGACAGTAGAAAATTATTTTTTGAATAATTTACTATAGAAAAGGCAATCCCTGGGATAGTTAAAATTTGCGACAGTAGAAAATTATTTTTTGAATAATTTACTATAGAAAAGGCAATCCCTGGCGCACTTAAAATTTGCGACAGTAAAAAATTATTTTTTGAATAATTTACTATAGAAAAGGCAATCCCTGGCGCAATTAAAATTTGCGACAGTAGAAAATTATTTTTTGAATAATTTACTATAGAAAAGGCAATACCTGGCGTAATTAAAATTTGCGACAGTAGAAAATTATTTTTTGAATAATTTACTATAGAAAAGGCAATCCCTGGCGTAATTAAAATTTGCGACAGTAGAAAATTATTTTTTGAATAATTTACTATAGAAAAGGCAATCCCTGGCGCACTTAAAATTTGCGACAGTAGAAAATTATTTTTTGAATAATTTACTATAGAAAAGCCCATCCCTGGCGCAATTAAAATTTGCGACAGTAAAAAATTATTTTTTGAATAATTTACTATAGAAAAGGCAATCCCTGGCGTAATTAAAATTTGCGACAGTTGAAAATTATTTTTTGAATAATTTACTATAGAAAAGGCAATCCCTGGCGCACTTAAAATTTGCGACAGTAAAATATTATTTTTTGAATAATTTACTATAGAAAAGGCAATCCCTGGCGCAATTACAATTTGGGACAGTTGAAAATTATTTTTTGAATAATTTACTAGAGAAAAGGCAATCCCTGGCGTAATTAAAACTTGCGACAGTAGAAAATTATTTTTTGAATAATTTACTATAGAAAAGGCAATCCCTGGCGCACTTAAAATTTGCGACAGTAGAAAATTATTTTTTTAATAATTTACTATAGAAAAGGCAATCCCTGGCGTAATTAAAATTTGCGACAGTAGAAAATTATTTTTTGAATAATTTACTATAGAAAAGGCAATCCCTGGCGCACTTAAAATTTGCGACAGTAGAAAATAATTTTTTGAATAATTTACTATAGAAAAGCCAATCCCTGGCGCAATTAAAATTTGCGACAGTAAAAAATTATTTTTTGAATAATTTACTATAGAAAAGGCAATCCCTGGCGTAATTAAAATTTGCGACAGTTGAAAATTATTTTTTGAATAATTTACTATAGAAAAGGCAATCCCTGGCGTAATTAAAATTTGCGACAGTAAAAAATTATTTTGTGAGAAATTTACTATAGAAAAGGCAATCCCTGGGATATTTAAAATTTGCGACAGTAGAAAATTATTTTTTGAATAATTTACTGTAGAAAAGGCAATCCCTGGCGTAATTAAAATTTGCGACAGTAGAAAATTATTTTTTGAATAATTTACTATAGAAAAGGCAATCCCTGGCGTATTTAAAATTTGCGACAGTATAAAATTAATTTTTGAAAAATTTACTATATAAAAGGCAATCCCTGGCGTAATTAAAATTTGCGACAGTAGAAAATTATTTTTTGAATAATTTACTATAGAAAAGGCAATCCCTGGCGTAATTAAAACTTGCGATAATAAAAAATTATTTTTTGAAAAATTTACTATAGAAAAGGCAATCCCTGGCGTAATTAAAATTTGCGACAGTTGAAAATTATTTTTTGAATAATTTACTATAGAAAAGGCAATCCCTGGCGCAATTAAAACTTGCGACAGTAAAAAATTATTTTTTGAATAATTTACTATAGAAAAGGCAATCCCTGGTGTAATTAAAATTTGCGACAGTTGAAAATTATTTTTTGAATAATTTACTATAGAAAAGGCAATCCCTGGCGTAATTAAAATTTGCGACAGTAAAAAATTATTTTGTGAGAAATTTACTATAGAAAAGGCAATCCCTGGTATATTTAAAATTTGCGACAGTAGAAAATTATTTTTTGAATAATTTACTATAGAAAAGGCAATCCCTGGCGTAATTAAAACTTGCGATAGTAAAAAATTATTTTTTGAATAATTTACTATAGAAAAGGCAATCCCTGGCGCACTTAAAATTTGCGACAGTATAAAATTATTTTTTGAATAATTTACTATAGAAAAGGCAATCCCTGGCGCAATTAAAATTTGCGACAGTAGAAAATTATTTTTTGAATAATTTACTATAGAAAAGGCAATCCCTGGCGTAATTAAAATTTGCGACAGTAGAAAATTATTTTTTGAATAATTTACTATAGAAAAGGCAATCCCTGGCGTAATTAAAATTTGCGACAGTAGAATATTATTTTTTGAATAATTTACTATAGAAAAGGCAATCCCTGGTGCACTTAAAATTTGCGACAGTAGAAAATTATTTTTTGAATAATTTACTATAGAAAAGCCAATCCCTGGCGCAATTAAAATTTGCGACAGTAAAAAATTATTTTTTGAATAATTTACTATAGAAAAGGCAATCCCTGGCGTAATTAAAATTTGCGACAGTTGAAAATTATTTTTTGAATAATTTACTATAGAAAAGGCAATCCCTGGCGTAATTAAAATTTGCGACAGTAAAAAATTATTTTGTGAGAAATTTACTATAGAAAAGGCAATCCCTGGGATATTTAAAATTTGCGACAGTAGAAAATTATTTTTTGAATAATTTACCGTAGAAAAGGCAATCCCTGGCGTAATTAAAATTTGCGACAGTAAAAAATTATTTTTTGAATAATTTACTATAGAAAAGGCAATCCCTGGCGTATTTAAAATTTGCGACAGTATAAAATTAATTTTTGAAAAATTTACTATATAAAAGGCAATCCCTGGCGTAATTAAAATTTGCGACAGTAGAAAATTATTTTTTGAATAATTTACTATAGAAAAGGCAATCCCTGGCGTAATTAAAACTTGCGATAATAAAAAATTATTTTTTGAAAAATTTACTATAGAATAGGCAATCCCTGGCGTAATTAAAATTTGCGACAGTTGAAAATTATTTTTTGAATAATTTACTATAGAAAAGGCAATCCCTGGCGCAATTAAAATTTGCGACAGTAAAAAATTATTTTTTGAATAATTTACTATAGAAAAGGCAATCCCTGGCGTAATTAAAATTTGCGACAGTTGAAAATTATTTTTTGAATAATTTACTATAGAAAAGGCAATCCCTGGCGTAATTAAAATTTGCGACAGTAAAAAATTATTTTGTGAGAAATTTACTATAGAAAAGGCAATCCCTGGGATATTTAAAATTTGCGACAGTAGAAAATTATTTTTTGAATAATTTACTATAGAAAAGTCAATCCCTGGCGTAATTAAAACTTGCGATAGTAAAAAATTATTTTTTGAAAAATTTACTATAGAAAAGGCAATCCCTGGCGTAATTAAAATTTGCGACAGTTGAAAATTATTTTTTGAATAATTTACTACAGAAAAGGCAATCCCTGGCGCAATTAAAATTTGCGACAGCAAAAAATTATTTTTTGCAAAATTTACTATAGAAAAGGCTATCCCTGGCGTAATTAAAATTTGCGACAGTATAAAATTATTTTTTGCAAAATTTACTATAGAAAAGGCAATCCCTGGCGTATTTAAAATTTGCGACAGTAAAAAATTATTTTTTGAATAATTTACTATAGAAAATGCAATCCCTGGCGTAATTAAAATTTGCGACAGTAGAAAATTAATTTGTGAAAAATTTACCTGGTGAAATTGAAATTTGCGAGAGTAAAAAAATATTTTTTGAATAATTTACTATAGAAAAGGCAATCCCTGGGATATTTAAAATTTGCGACAGTAGAAAATTATTTTTTGAATAATTTACTATAGAAAAGGCAAACCCTGGCGCAATTAAAATTTGCGACAGTAAAAAATTATTTTTTGAATAATTTACTATAGAAAAGGCAATCCCTGGCGCAATTAAAATTTGCGACAGTAAAAAATTATTTTTTGCAAAATTTACTATAGAAAAGGCAATCCCTGGCGCAATTACAATTTGCGACAGTTGAAAATTATTTTTTGAATAATTTACTATAGAAAAGGCAATCCCTGGCGCAATTAAAATTAGCGACAGTAAAAAATTATTTTTTGCAAAATTTACTATAGAAAAGGCAATCCCTGGCGCACTTAAAATTTGCGACAGTAAAAAATTATTTTTAGAATAATTTACTATATAAAAGGCAATCCCTGGCGCACTTAAAATTTGCGACAGTAGAAAATTATTTTTTGAATAATTTACTATAGAAAAGGCAATCCCTGGCGCAATTAAAATTTGCGACAGTAGAAAATTATTTTTTGAATAATTTACTATAGAAAAGGCAATCCCTTGCGTAATTAAAATTTGCGACAGTAGAAAATTATTTTTTGAATAATTTACTATAGAAAAGGCAATCCCTGGCGTAATTAAAATTTGCGACAGTTGAAAATTATTTTTTGAATAATTTACTATAGAAAAGGCAATCCCTGGCGCACTTAAAATTTTCGACAGTTGAAAATTATTTTTTGAATAATTTACTATAGAAAAGGCAATCCCTGGCGTAATTAAAATTTGCGACAGTAGAAAATTATTTTTTGAATAATTTACTATAGAAAAGGCAATCCCTGGCGCAATTAAAACTTGCGACAGTAAAAAATTATTTTTTGAATAATTTACTATAGAAAAGGCAATCCCTGGCGCACTTAAAATTTGCGACAGTAGAAAATTATTTTTTGAATAATTTACTATAGATAAGGCAATCCCTGGCGTAATTAAAATTTGCGACAGTAAAAAATTATTTTTTGAATAATTTACTATAGAAAAGGCAATCCCTGGCGTAATTAAAATTTGCGACAGTAAAAAAGTATTTTTTGAATAATTTACTATAGAAAAGGCAATCCCTGGCGTAATTAAAATTTGCGACAGTAAAAAATTATTTTGTGAGAAATTTACTATAGAAAAGGCAATTCCTGGCGTATTTAAAATTTGCGACAGTATAAAATTAATTTTTGAATAATTTACTATAGAAAAGGCAATCCCTGGCGTAATTAAAAATTGCGACAGTAGAAAACTATTTTTTGAATAATTTACTATAGACAAGGCAATCCCTGGCGTAATTAAAATTTGCGACAGTATAAAATTATTTTTTGAATAATTTACTATAGAAAAGGCAATCCCTGGCGTAATTAATATTTGCGAAAGTAGAAAATTAATTTTTGAAAAATTTACTATAGAAAAGGCAATCCCTGGCGCAATTACAATTTGCGACAGTTGAAAATTATTTTTTGAATAATTTACTATAGAAAAGGCAATCCCTGGCGCAATTAAAATTTGCGACAGTTGAAAATTATTTTTTGAATAATTTACTATAGAAAAGGCAATCCCTGGCGCAATTAAAATTTGCGATAGTAAAAAATTATTTTTTGCAAAATTTACTATAGAAAAGGCAATCCCTGGCGCAATTACAATTTGCGACAGTTGGAAATTATTTTTTGAATAATTTACTATAGAAAAGGCAATCCCTGGCGCAATTAAAATTTGCGACAGTAAAAAATTATTTTTTGCAAAATTTACTATTGAAAAGGCAATCCCTGGCGCACTTAAAATTTGCGACAGTTGAAAATTATTTTGTGAGAAATTTACTATAGAAAAGGCAATCCCTGGCGCAATTACAATTTGCGACAGTTGAAAATTATTTTTTGAATAATTTACTATAGAAAAGGCAATCCCTGGCGCAATTAAAATTTGCGACAGTTGAAAATTATTTTTTGAACAATTTACTATAGAAAAAGCAATCCCTGGGATATTTAAAATTTGCGACAGTAGAAAATTATTTTTTGAATAATTTACTATAGAAAAGGCAATCCCTGGCGTAATTAAAACTTGCTATAGTAGAAAATTATTTTTTGAATAATTTACTATAGAAAAGGCATTCCCTGGCGTATTTAAAATTTGCGACAGTATAAAATTAATTTTTGAAAAATTTACTATATAAAAGGCAATCCCTGGCGTAATTAAAATTTGCGACAGTAGAAAATTATTTTTTGAATAATTTACTATAGAAAAGGCAATCCCTGGCGCAATTACAATTTGCGACAGTTGAAAATTATTTTTTGAATAATTTACTATAGAAAAGGCAATCCCTGGCGTAATTAAAATTTGCGACAGTTGAAAATTATTTTTTGAATAATTTACTATAGAAAAGGCAATCTCTGGCGCAATTAAAATTTGCGACAGTTGAAAATTATTTTTTGAATAATTTACTATAGAAAAGGTAATCCCTGGGATATTTAAAATTTGCGACAGTAAAAAATTATTTTTTGAATAATTTACTATAGAAAAGGCAATCCCTGGCGTAATTAAAATTTGCGACAGTAGAAAATTAATTTCTGAAAAATTTACCTGGCGAAATTGAAATTTGCGAGAGTAAAAAAATATTTTTTGAATAATTTACTATAGAAAAGGCAATCCCTGGGATATTTAAAATTTGCGACAGTAGAAAATTATTTTTTGAATAATTTACTATAGAAAAGGCAAACCCTGGCGCAATTAAAATTTGCGACAGTAAAAAATTATTTTTTGAATAATTTACTATAGAAAAGGCAATCCCTGGCGCAATTAAAATTTGCGACAGTTGAAAATTATTTTTTGAATAATTTACTATAGAAAAGGTAATCCCTGGCGCAATTAAAATTTGCGACAGTAAAAAATTATTTTTTGCAAAATTTACTATAGAAAAGGCAATCCCTGGCGCAATTACAATTTGCGACAGTTGAAAATTATTTTTTGAATAATTTACTATAGAAAAGGCAATCCCTGGCGCAATTAAAATTTGCGACAGTAAAAAATTATTTTTTCAAAATTTACTATAGAAAAGGCAATCCCTGGCGTAATTAAAATTTGCGACAGTATAAAATTATTTTTTGCAAAATTTACTATAGAAAAGGCAATCCCTGGCGTATTTAAAATTTGCGACAGAAAAAAATTATTTTTTGAATAATTTACTATAGAAAAGGCAATCCCTGGCGTAATTAAAATTTGCGACAGTAAAAAATTATTTTTTGAATAATTTACTATAGAAAAGGCAATCCCTGGGATATTTAAAATTTGCGACAGTAGAAAATTATTTTTTGAATAATTTACTATAGAAAAGGCAATCCCTGGCGTAATTAAAACTTGCGATAGTAAACAATTATTTTTTGAAAAATTTACTATAGAAAAGGCAATCCCTGGCGTAATTAAAATTTGCGACAGTTGAAAATTATTTTTTGAATAATTTACTATAGAAAAGGCAATCCCTGGCGCAATTAAAATTTGCGACAGTAAAAAATTATTTTTTGCAAAATTTACTATAGAAAAGGCAATCCCTGGCGTAATTAAAATTTGCGACAGTATAAAATTATTTTTTGCAAAATTTACTATAGAAAAGGCAATCCCTGGCGTATTTAAAATTTGCGACAGTAAAAAATTATTTTTTGAATAATTTACTATAGAAAAGGCAATCCCTGGCGTAATTAAAATTTGCGAAAGTAGAAAATTAATTTGTGAAAAATTTACCTGGCGAAATTGAAATTTGCGAGAGTAAAAAAATATTTTTTGAATAATTTACTATAGAAAAGGCAATCCCTGGGATATTTAAAATTTGCGACAGTAGAAAATTATTTTTTGAATAATTTACTATAGAAAAGGCAAACCCTGGCGCAATTAAAATTTGCGACAGTAAAAAATTATTTTTTGAATAATTTACTATAGAAAATGCAATCCCTGGCGCAATTAAAATTTGCGACAGTTGAAAATTATTTTTTGAATAATTTACTATAGAAAAGGTAATCCCTGGCGCAATTAAAATTTGCGACAGTAAAAAATTATTTTTTGCAAAATTTACTATAGAAAAGGCAATCCCTGGCGCAGTTACAATTTGCGACAGTTGAAAATTATTTTTTGAATAATTTACTATAGAAAAGGCAATCCCTGGCGCAATTAAAATTTGCGACAGTAAAAAATTATTTTTTGCAAAATTTACTATAGAAAAAGCAATCCCTGGCGCACTTAAAATTTGCGACAGTAAAAAATTATTTTTTGAATAATTTACTATAGAAAAGGCAATCCCTGGCGCACTTAAAATTTGCGACAGTAGAAAATTATTTTTTGAATAATTTACTATAGAAAAGGCAATCCTTGTCGCAATTAAAATTTGCGACAGTAGAAAATTATTTTTGAATAATTTACTATAGAAAATACAATCCCTGGCGTAATTAAAATTTGCGACAGTAGAAAATTATTTTTTGAATAATTTACTATAGAAAAGGCAATCCCTGGCGTAATTAAAATTTGCGACAGTTGAAAATTATTTTTTGAATAATTTACTATAGAAAAGGCAATCCCTGGCGCAATTAAAATTTGCGACAGTAGAAAATTATTTTTTGAATAATTTACTATAGAAAAGGTTATCCTGGCGTAATTAAGATTTGCGACAGTAGAAAATTATTTTTTGAATAATTTACTATAGAAAAGGCAATCCCTGGCGCAATTAAAATTTGCGACAGTAAAAAATTATTTTTTGAATAATTTACTATAGAAAAGGCAATCACTGGCGCACTTAAAATTTGCGACAGTAGAAAATTATTTTTTGAATAATTTACTATAGAAAAGGCAATCCCTGGCGTAATTAAAATTTGCGACAGTAAAAAATTACTTTTTGAATAATTTACTATAGAAAAGGCAATCCCTGGCGTAATTAAAATTTGCGACAGTAAAAAAGTATTTTTTGAATAATTTACTATAGAAAAGGCAATCCCTGGCGTAATTAAAATTTGCGACAGTAAAAAATTATTTTGTGAGAAATTTACTATAGAAAAGGCAATCCCTGGCGTATTTAAAATTTGCGACAGTATAAAATTAATTTTTGAAAAATTTACTATAGAAAAGGCAATCCCTGGCGCAATTACAATTTGCGACAGTTGAAAATTATTTTTTGAATAATTTACTATAGAAAAGGCAATCCCTGGCGCAATTAAAATTTGCGACAGTTGAAAATTATTTTTTGAATAATTTACTATAGAAAAGGCAATCCCTGGCGCAATTAAAATTTGCGACAGTTGAAAATTATTTTTTGAATAATTTACTATAGAAAAAGCAATCCCTGGGATATTTAAAATTTGCGACAGTAGAAAATAATTTTTTGAATAATTTACTATAGAAAAGGCAATCCCTGGCGTAATTAAAACTTGCTATAGTAGAAAATTATTTTTTGAATAATTTACTATAGAAAAGGCAATCCCTGGCGTATTTAAAATTTGCGACAGTAGAAAATTAATTTGTGAAAAATTTACCTGGCGAAATTGAAATTTGCGAGAGTAAAAAAATATTTTTTGAATAATTTACTATAGAAAAGGCAATCCCTGGCGGATTTGTAATTTGCGACAGTAAAAAATTATTTTTTGAATAATTTACTATAGAAAAGGCAATCCCTGGCGCACTTAAAATTTGCGACAGTAGAAAATAATTTTTTGAATAATTTATATAGAAAAGGAAATCCCTGGCGTAATTAAAATTTGCGACAGTAAAAAATTATTTTTTGAATAATTTACTATAGAAAAGGCAATCCCTGGCGTAATTAAAATTTGCGACAGTAAAAAAGTATTTTTTGAATAATTTACTATAGAAAAGGCAATCCCTGGCGTAATTAAAATTTGCGACAGTAAAAAATTATTTTGTGAGAAATTTACTATAGAAAAGGCAATCCCTGGCGTATTTAAAATTTGCGACATTATAAAATTAATTTTTGAATAATTTACTATAGACAAGGCAATCCCTGGCGTAATTAAAATTTGCGACAGTAGAAAACTATTTTTTGAATAATTTACTATAGAAAAGGCAATCCCTGGCGTAATTAAAATTTGCGACAGTATAAAATTATTTTTTGAATAATTTACTATAGAAAAGGCAATCCCTGGCGTAATTAATATTTGCGAAAGTAGAAAATTAATTTTTGAAAAATTTACTATAGAAAAGGCAATCCCTGGCGCAATTACAATTTGCGACAGTTGAAAATTATTTTTTGAATAATTTACTATAGAAAAGGCAATCCCTGGCGCAATTAAAATTTGCGACAGTTGAAAATTATTTTTTGAATAATTTACTATAGAAAAGGCAATCCCTGGCGCAATTAAAATTTGCGATAGTAAAAAATTATTTTTTGCAAAATTTACTATAGAAAAGGCAATCCCTGGCGCAATTACAATTTGCGACAGTTGAAAATTATTTTTTGAATAATTTACTATAGAAAAGGCAATCCCTGGCGCAATTAAAATTTGCGACAGTAAAAAATTATTTTTTGCAAAATTTACTATAGAAAAGGCAATCCCTGGCGCACTTAGAATTTGCGACAGTAAAAAATTATTTTGTGAGAAATTTACTATAGAAAAGGCAATCCCTGGCGCAATTACAATTTGCGACAGTTGAAAATTATTTTTTGAATAATTTACTATAGAAAAGGCAATCCCTGGCGCAATTAAAATTTGCGACAGTTGAAAATTATTTTTTGAATAATTTACTATAGAAAAAGCAATCCCTGGGATATTTGAAATTTGCGACAGTAGAAAATAATTTTTTGAATAATTTACTATAGAAAAGGCAATCCCGGGCGTAATTAAAACTTGCTATAGTAGAAAATTATTTTTTGAATAATTTACTATAGAAAAGGCAATCCCTGGCGTATTTAAAATTTGCGACAGTAGAAAATTAATTTGTGAAAAATTTACCTGGCGAAATTGAAATTTGCGAGAGTAAAAAAATATTTTTTGAATAATTTACTATAGAAAAGGCAATCCCTGGCGGATTTGTAATTTGCGACAGTAAAAAATTATTTTTTGAATAATTTACTATAGAAAAGGCAATCCCTGGCGCACTTAAAATTTGCGACAGTAGAAAATAATTTTTTGAATAATTTACTATAGAAAAGGCAATCCCTGGCGCAATTAAAATTTGCGACAGTTGAAAATTATTTTTTGAATAATTTACTATAGAAAAGGTAATCCCTGGCGCAATTAAAATTTGCGACAGTAAAAAATTATTTTTTGCAAAATTTACTATAGAAAAGGCAATCCCTGGCGCAATTACAATTTGCGACAGTTGAAAATTATTTTTTGAATAATTTACTATAGAAAAGGCAATCCCTGGCGCAATTAAAATTTGCGACAGTAAAAAATTATTTTTTGCAAAATTTACTATAGAAAAGGCAATCCCTGGCGCACTTAAAATTTGCGACAGTAAAAAATTATTTTTTGAATAATTTACTATAGAAAAGGCAATCCCTGGCGCACTTAAAATTTGCGACAGTAGAAAATTATTTTTTGAATAATTTACTATAGAAAAGGCAATCCCTGGCGCAATTAAAATTTGCGACAGTAGAAAATTATTTTTTGAATAATTTACTATAGAAAAGGCAATCCCTGGCGTAATTAAAATTTGCGACAGTAGAAAATTATTTTTTGAATAATTTACTATAGAAAAGGCAATCCCTGGCGTAATTAAAATTTGCGACAGTAGAAAATAATTTTTTGAATAATTTATATAGAAAAGGCAAACCCTGGCGCAATTAAAATTTGCGACAGTAAAAAATTATTTTTTGAATAATTTACTATAGAAAAGGCAATCCCTGGCGCAATTAAAATTTTCGACAGTTGAAAATTATTTTTTGAATAATTTACTATAGAAAAGGTAATCCCTGGCGCAATTAAAATTTGCGACAGTAAAAAATTATTTTTTGCAAAATTTACTATAGAAAAGGCAATCCCTGGCGCACTTAAAATTTGCGACAGTAAAAAATTATTTTTTGAATAATTTACTATAGAAAAGGCAATCCCTGGCGCACTTAAAATTTGCGACAGTAGAAAATTATTTTTTGAATAATTTACTATAGAAAAGGCAATCCCTGGCGTAATTAAAATTTGCGACAGTAGAAAATTATTTTTTGAATAATTTACTATAGAAAAGGCAATCCCTGGCGTAATTAAAATTTGCGACAGTTGAAAATTATTTTTTGAATAATTTACTATAGAAAAGGCAATCCCTGGCGCAATTAAAATTTGCGACAGTAGAAAATTATTTTTTGAATAATTTACTATAGAAAAGGTTATCCCTGGCGTAATTAAAATTTGCGACAGTAGAAAATTATTTTTTGAATAATTTACTATAGAAAAGGCAATCCCTGGTGTATTTAAAATTTGCGACAGTAAAAAATTAATTTGTGAAAAATTTACCTGGCGAAATTGAAATTTGCGAGAGTAAAAAATTATTTTTTGAATAATTTACTATAGAAAAGGCAATCCCTGGCGTAATTAAAATTTGCGACAGTAAAAAATTATTTTTTGAATAATTTACTATAGAAAAGGCAATCCCTGGCGTAATTAAAATTTGCGACAGTAAAAAAGTATTTTTTGAATAATTTACTATAGAAAAGGCAATCCCTGGCGTAATTAAAATTTGCGACAGTAAAAAATTATTTTGTGAGAAATTTACTATAGAAAAGGCAATCCCTGGCGTATTTAAAATTTGCGACAGTATAAAATTAATTTTTGAATAATTTACTACAGAAAAGGCAATCCCTGGCGTAATTAAAATTTGCGACAGTAGAAAACTATTTTTTGAATAATTTACTATAGAAAAGGCAATCCCTGGCGTAATTAAAATTTGCGACAGTATAAAATTATTTTTTGAATAATTTACTATAGAAAAGGCAATCCCTGGCGTAATTAATATTTGCGAAAGTAGAAAATTAATTTTTGAAAAATTTACTATAGAAAAGGCAATCCCTGGCGCAATTACAATTTGCGACAGTTGAAAATTATTTTTTGAATAATTTACTATAGAAAAGGCAATCCCTGGCGCAATTAAAATTTGCGACAGTTGAAAATTATTTTTTGAATAATTTGCTATAGAAAGGGCAATCCCTGGCGCAATTAAAATTTGCGATAGTAAAAAATTATTTTTTGCAAAATTTACTATAGAAAAGGCAATCCCTGGCGCAATTACAATTTGCGGCAGTTGAAAATTATTTTTTGAATAATTTACTATAGAAAAGGCAATCCCTGGCGCAATTAAAATTTGCGACAGTAAAAAATTATTTTTTGCAAAATTTACTATAGAAAAGGCAATCCCTGGCGCACTTAAAATTTGCGACAGTAAAAAATTATTTTGTGAGAAATTTACTATAGAAAAGGCAATCCCTGGCGCAATTACAATTTGCGACAGTTGAAAATTATTTTTTGAATAATTTACTATAGAAAAGGCAATCCCTGGCGCAATTAAAATTTGCGACAGTTGAAAATTATTTTTTGAATAATTTACTATAGAAAAAGCAATCCCTGGGATATTTAAAATTTGCGACAGTAGAAAAATATTTTTTGAATAATTTACTATAGAAAAGGCAATCCCTGGCGTAATTAAAACTTGCTATAGTAGAAAATTATTTTTTGAATAATTTACTATAGAAAAGGCAATCCCTGGCGTATTTAAAATTTGCGACAGTAGAAAATTAATTTGTGAAAAATTTACCTGGCGAAATTGAAATTTGCGAGAGTAAAAAAATATTTTTTGAATAATTTACTATAGAAAAGGCAATCCCTGGGATATTTAAAATTTGCGACAGTAGAAAATTATTTTTTGAATAATTTACTATAGAAAAGGCAAACCCTGGCGCAATTAAAATTTGCGACAGTGAAAAATTATTTTTTGAATAATTTACTATAGAAAAGGCAATCCCTGGCGCAATTAAAATTTGCGACAGTTGAAAATTATTTTTTGAATAATTTACTATAGAAAAGGTAATCCCTGGCGCAATTAAAATTTGCGACAGTAAAAAATTATTTTTTGCAAAATTTACTATAGAAAAGGCAATCCCTGGCGCAATTACAATTTGCGACAGTTGAAAATTATTTTTTGAATAATTTACTATAGAAAAGGCAATCCCTGGCGCAATTAAAATTTGCGACAGTAAAAAATTATTTTTTGCAAAATTTACTATAGAAAAGGCAATCCCTGGCGCACTTAAAATTTGCGACAGTAAAAAATTATTTTTTGAATAATTTACTATAGAAAAGGCAATCCCTGGCGCACTTAAAATTTGCGACAGTAGAAAATTATTTTTTGAATAATTTACTATAGAAAAGGCAATCCCTGGCGCAATTAAAATTTGCGACAGTAGAAAATTATTTTTTGAATAATTTACTATAGAAAAGGCAATCCCTGGCGTAATTAAAATTTGCGACAGTAGAAAATTATTTTTTGAATAATTTACTATAGAAAAGGCAATCCCTGGCGTAATTAAAATTTGCGACAATTGAAAATTATTTTTTGAATAATTTACTATAGAAAAGGCAATCCCTGGCGCAATTAAAATTTGCGACAGTAGAAAATTATTTTTTGAATAATTTACTATAGAAAAGGTTATCCCTGGCGTAATTAAAATTTGCGACAGTAGAAAATTATTTTTTGAATAATTTACTATAGAAAAGGCAATCCCTGGCGCAATTAAAATTTGCGACAGTAAAAAATTATTTTTTGAATAATTTACTATAGAAAAGGCAATCCCTGGCGCACTTAAAATTTGCGACAGTAGAAAATTATTTTTTGAATAATTTACTATAGAAAAGGCAATCCCTGGCGTAATTAAAATTTGCGACAGT
Organism: Dioctria linearis; assembly: GCA_963930735.1. Taxonomy (NCBI): domain Eukaryota; kingdom Metazoa; phylum Arthropoda; class Insecta; order Diptera; family Asilidae; genus Dioctria; species Dioctria linearis. The sequence goes on from CAWVNZ010002685.1 coordinate 78,163, forward strand.
AAAAAATTATTTTTTGAATAATTTACTATAGAAAAGGCAATCCCTGGCGTAATTAAAATTTGCGACAGTAAAAAAGTATTTTTTGAATAATTTATTATAGAAAAGGCAATCCCTGGCGTAATTAAAATTTGCGACAGTAAAAAATTATTTTGTGAGAAATTTACTATAGAAAAGGCAATCCCTGGCGTATTTAAAATTTGCGACAGTATAAAATTAATTTTTGAATAATTTACTATAGAAAAGGCAATCCCTGGCGTAATTAAAATTTGCGACAGTAGAAAACTATTTTTTGAATAATTTACTATAGAAAAGGCAATCCCTGGCGTAATTAAAATTTGCGACAGTATAAAATTATTTTTTGAATAATTTACTATAGAAAAGGCAATCCCTGGCGTAATTAATATTTGCGAAAGTAGAAAATTAATTTTTGAAAAATTTACTATAGAAAAGGCAATTCCTGGCGCAATTACAATTTGCGACAGTTGAAAATTATTTTTTGAATAATTTACTATAGAAAAGGCAATCCCTGGCGCAATTAAAATTTGCGACAGTTGAAAATTATTTTTTGAATAATTTACTATAGAAAAGGCAATCCCTGGCCCAATTAAAATTTGCGATTTTAAAAAATTATTTTTTGCAAAATTTACTATAGAAAAGGCAATCCCTGGCGCAATTACAATTTGCGACAGTTGAAAATTATTTTTTGAATAATTTACTATAGAAAAGGCAATCCCTGGCGCAATTAAAATTTGCGACAGTAAAAAATTATTTTTTGCAAAATTTACTATAGAAAAGGCAATCCCTGGCGCACTTAAAATTTGCGACAGTAAAAAATTATTTTGTGAGAAATTTAATATAGAAAAGGCAATCCCTGGCGCAATTACAATTTGCGACAGTTGAAAATTATTTTTTGAATAATTTACTATAGAAAAGGCAATCCCTGGCGCAATTAAAATTTACGACAGTTGAAAATTATTTTTTGAATAATTTACTATAGAAAAAGCAATCCCTGGGATATTTAAAATTTGCGACAGTAAAAAATTATTTTTTGAATAATTTACTATAGAAAAGGCAATCCCTGGCGTAATTAAAACTTGCTATAGTAGAAAATTATTTTTTGAATAATTTACTATAGAAAAGGCAATCCCTGGCGAATTTAAAATTTGCGACAGTATAAAATTAATTTTTGAAAAATTTACTATATAAAAGGCAATCCCTGGCGTAATTAATATTTGCGACAGTAGGAAATTATTTTTTGAATAATTTACTATAGAAAAGGCAATCCCTGGCGTAATTAAAACTTGCTATAGTAGAAAATTATTTTTTGAATAATTTACTATAGAAAAGGCAATCCCTGGCGCAATTAAAATTTGCGACAGTTGAAAATTATTTTTTGAATAATTTACTATAGAAATGGCAATCCCTGGCGCAATTAAAATTTGCGATAGTAAAAAATTATTTTTTGCAAAATTTACTATAGAAAAGGCAATCCCTGGCGCAATTACAATTTGCGACAGTTGAAAATTATTTTTTGAATAATTTACTATAGAACAGGCAATCCCTGGCGCAATTAAAATTTGCGACAGTAGAAAATTATTTTTTGAATAATTTACTATAGAAAAGTTTATCACTGGCGTAATTAAAATTTGCGACAGTAGAAAATTATTTTTTGAATAATTTACTATAGAAAAGGCAATCCCTGGCGCAATTAAAATTTGCGACAGTAAAAAATTATTTTTTGAATAATTTACTATAGAAAAGGCAATTCCTGGCGCAATTAAAATTTGCGACAGTAAAAAATTATTTTTTGCAAAATTTACTATAGAAAAGTCAAACCCTGGCGCACTTAAAATTTGCGACAGTAAAAAATTATTTTGTGAGAAATTTACTATAGAAGAGGCAATCCCTGGCGCAATTACAATTTGCGACAGTTGAAAATTATTTTTTGAATAATTTTCTATAGAAAAGGCAATCCCTGGCGCAATTAAAATTTGCGACAGTTGAAAATTATTTTTTGAATAATTTACTATAGAAAAAGAAATCCCTGGGATATTTAAAATTTGCGACAGTAGAAAATTATTTTTTGAATAATTTACTATAGAAAAGGCAATCCCTGGCGTAATTAAAACTTGCTATAGTAGAAAATTATTTTTTGAATAATTTACTATAAAAAGGCAATACCTGGCGTATTTAAAATTTGCGACAGTATAAAATTAATTTTTGAAAAATTTACTATATAAAAGGCAATCCCTGGCGTAATTAAAATTTGCGACAGTAGAAAATTATTTTTTGAATAATTGACTATAGGAAAGGCAATCCCTGGCGCAATTACAATTTGCGACAGTTGAAAATTATTTTTTGAATAATTTACTATAGAAAAGGCAATCCCTGGCGTAATTAAAATTTGCGACAGTTGAAAATTATTTTTTGAATAATTTACTATAGAAAAGGCAATCCCTGGCGTAATGAAAATTTGCGACAGTAGAAAATTATTTTTTGAATAATTTACTATACAAAGGGCAATCCCTGGCGTAATTAAAACTTGCGATAGTAAAAAATTATTTTTTGAAAAATTTACTATAGAAAAGGCAATCCCTGGCGTAATTAAAATTTGCGACAGTTGAAAATTATTTTTTGAATAATTTACTATAGAAAAGGCAATCCCTGGCGCAATTAAAATTTGCGACAGTAAAAAATTATTTTTTGCAAAATTTACTATAGAAAAGGCAATCACTGGCGAAATTAAAATTTGCGACAGTAGAAAATTATTTTTTGAATTATTTACTATAGAAAAGGTTATCCCTGGCGTAATTAAAATTTGCGACAGTAAAAAATTATTTTTTGAATAATTTACTATAGAAAAGGCAATCCCTGGCGCAATTAAAATTTGCGACATTTGAAAATTATTTTTTGAATAATTTACTATAGAAAAGGCAATCCCTGGCGCGCTTAAAATTTGCGACAGTAAAAAATTATTTTTTGAATAATTTACTATAGAAAAGGCAATCCCTGGCGTAATTAAAATTTGCGACAGTAGAAAATTATTTTTTGAATAATTTACTATAGAAAAGGCAATCCCTGGCGCAATTAAAATTTGCGACAGTAGAAAATTATTTTTTGAAAAGTTTACTATAGAAAAGGCAATCCCTGGCGCAATTAAAATTTGCGACAGTAAAAAATTATTTTTTGAATAATTTACTATAGAAAAGGCAATCCCTGGCGTAATTAAAATTTGCTACAATAGAAAATTATTTTTTGAATAATTTACTATAGAAAAGGCAATCCCTGGCGCAATTAAAATTTGCGGCAGTAAAAAATTATTTTTTGAATAATTTACTATAGAAAAGGCAATCCCTCGCGCACTTAAAATTTGCGACAGTAGAAAATTATTTTTTGAATAATTTACTATAGAAAAGGCAATCCCTGGCGTAATTAAAATTTGCGACAGTAAAAAATTATTTTTTGAATAATTTACTATAGAAAAGGCAATCCCTGGCGTAATTAAAATTTGCGACAGTAAAAAATTATTTTTTGAATAATTTACTATAGAAAAGGCAATCCCTGGGATATTTAAAATTTGCGACAGTAGAAAATTATTTTTTGAATAATTTACTATAGCAAAGGCAATCCCTGGCGCAATTACAATTTGCGACAGTTGAAAATTATTTTTTGAATAATTTACTATAGAAAAGGCAATCCCTGGCGCAATTAAAATTTGCGACAGTAAAAAATTATTTTTTGCAAAATTTACTATAGAAAAGGCAATCCCTGGCGCAGTTACAATTTGCGACAGTTGAAAATTATTTTTTGAATAATTTACTATAGAAAAGGCAATCCCTGGCGCAATTAAAATTTGCGACAGTAAAAAATTATTTTTTTGCAAAATTTCCTATAGAAAAGGCAATCCCTGGTGCACTTAAAATTTGCGACAGTAAAAAATTATTTTGTGAGAAATTTACTTTAGAAAAGGCAATCCCTGGCGTATTTAAAATTTGCGACAGTATAAAATTAATTTTTGAAAAATTTACTATAGAAAAGGCAATCCCTGGGATATTTAAAATTTGCGACAGTAGAAAATTATTTTTTGAATAATTTACTATAGAAAAGGCAATCCCTGGCGCAATTAAAATTTGCGACAGTAAAAAATTATTTTATGCAAAATTTACTATAGAAAAGGCAATCCCTGGCGCACTTAAAATTTGCGACAGTAAAAAATTATTTTTTGAATAATTTACTATAGAAAAGGCAATCCCTGGCGTATTTAAAATTTGCGACAGTAAAAAATTAATTTGTGAAAAATTTACCTGGCGAAATTGAAATTTGCGAGAGTAAAAAATTATTTTTTGAATAATTTACTATAGAAAAGGCAATCCCTGGGATATTTAAAATTTGCGACAGTAGAAAATTATTTTTTGAATAATTTACTATAGAAAAGGCAATCCCTGCCGCAATTAAAATTTGCGACAGTAAAAAATTATTTTTTGAATAATTTACTATTAAAAAGGCAATCCCTTTCGCAATTAAAATTTGCGACAGTTGAAAATTATTTTTTGAATAATTTACTATAGAAAAGGCAATCCCTGGCGCAATTACAATTTGCGACAGTTGAAAATTATTTTTTGAATAATTTACTATAGAAAAGGCAGTCCCTGGCGCAATTAAAATTTGCGACAGTTGAAAATTATTTTTTGAATAATTTACTATAGAAAAGGCAATCCCTGGGATATTTAAAATTTGCGACAGTATAAAATTATTTTTTGAAAAATTTACTATAGAAAAGGTAATCCCTGGCGTAATTAAAATTTGCGACAGTAGAAAATAATTTTTTGAATAATTTACTATAGAAAAGGCAATCCCTGGCGCAATTAAAATTTGCGACAGTAAAAAATTATTTTTTGCAAAATTTACTATAGAAAAGGCAATCCCTGGCGTAATTAAAATTTGCGACAGTAGAAAATTATTTTTTGAATAATTTACTATAGAAAAGGCAATTCTTGGCGCACGTAAAATTTGCGACAGTAAAAAATTATTTTGTGAGAAATTTACTATAGAAAAGGCAATCCCTGGGATATTTAAAATTTGCGACAGTTGAAAATTATTTTTTGAATAATTTACTATAGAAAAGGCAATCCCTGGCGCAATTAAAATTTGCGACAGTAAAAAATTATTTTTTGCAAAATTTACTATAGAAAAGGCAATCCCTGGCGCGCTTAAAATTTGCGACAGTAAAAAATTATTTTTTGAATAATTTACTATAGAAAAGGCAATCCCTGGCGTATTTAAAATTTGCGACAGTAAAAAATTAATTTGTGAAAAATTTACCTGGCGATATTGAAATTTGCGAGAGTAAAAAATTATTTTTTGAATAATTTACTATAGAAAAGGCAATCCCTGGCGCAATTAAAATTTGCGACAGTATAAAATTGTTTTTTGAATAATTTACTATAGAAAAGGCAATCCCTGGCGTAATTAAAATTTGCGACAGTAGAAAAGTATTTTTTGAATAATTTACTATAGAAAAGGCAATCTCGGGCGCAATTAAAATTTGCGACAGTAGAAAATTATTTTTTGAATAATTTACTATAGAAAAGGCAATCCCTGGCGTAATTAAAATTTGCGACAGTAGAAAATTATTTATTGAATAATTTACTGTAGAAAAGGCAATCCCTGTGATATTTAAAATTTGCGACAGTAGAAAATTATTTTTTGAATAATTTACTATAGAAAAGGCAATCCCTGGCGCAATTAAAATTTGCGACAGTAAAAAATTATTTTTTGAATAATTTACTATAGAAAAGGCAATCCCTGGCGCAATTAAAATTTGCGACAGTTGAAAATTATTTTTTGAATAATTTACTATAGAAAAGGCAATCCCTGGCGCAATTAAAATTTGCGACATTTGAAAATTATTTTTTGAATAATTTACTATAGAAAAGGCAATCCCTGGCGCACTTAAAATTTGCGACAGTAAAAAATTATTTTTTGAATAATTTACTATAGAAAAGGCAATCCCTGGCGTAATTAAAATTTGCGACAGTAGAAAATTATTTTTTGAATAATTTACTATAGAAAAGGCAATCCCTGGCGCAATTAAAATTTGCGACAGTAGAAAATTATTTTTTGAAAAGTTTACTATAGAAAAGGCAATCCCTGGCGCAATTAAAATTTGCGACAGTAAAAAATTATTTTTTGAATAATTTACTATAGAAAAGGCAATCCCTGGCGTAATTAAAATTTGCTACAATAGAAAATTATTTTTTGAATAATTTACTATAGAAAAGGCAATCCCTGGCGCAATTAAAATTTGCGGCAGTAAAAAATTATTTTTTGAATAATTTACTATAGAAAAGGCAATCCCTCGCGCACTTAAAATTTGCGACAGTAGAAAATTATTTTTTGAATAATTTACTATAGAAAAGGCAATCCCTGGCGTAATTAAAATTTGCGACAGTAAAAAATTATTTTTTGAATAATTTACTATAGAAAAGGCAATCCCTGGCGTAATTAAAATTTGCGACAGTAAAAAATTATTTTTTGAATAATTTACTATAGAAAAGGCAATCACTGGGATATTTAAAATTTGCGACAGTAGAAAATTATTTTTTGAATAATTTACTATAGAAAAGGCAATCCCTGGCGCAATTACAATTTGCGACAGTTGAAAATTATTTTTTGAATAATTTACTATAGAAAAGGCAATCCCTGGCGCAATTAAAATTTGCGACAGTAAAAAATTATTTTTTGCAAAATTTACTATAGAAAAGGCAATCCCTGGCGCAGTTACAATTTGCGACAGTTGAAAATTATTTTTTGAATAATTTACTATAGAAAAGGCAATCCCTGGCGCAATTAAAATTTGCGACAGTAAAAAATTATTTTTTGCAAAATTTACTATAGAAAAGGCAATCCCTGGTGCACTTAAAATTTGCGACAGTAAAAAATTATTTTGTGAGAAATTTACTTTAGAAAAGGCAATCCCTGGCGTATTTAAAATTTGCGACAGTATAAAATTAATTTTTGAAAAATTTACTATAGAAAAGGCAATCCCTGGGATATTTAAAATTTGCGACAGTAGAAAATTATTTTTTGAATAATTTACTATAGAAAAGGCAATCCCTGGCGCAATTAAAATTTGCGACAGTAAAAAATTATTTTTTGCAAAATTTACTATAGAAAAGGCAATCCCTGGCGCACTTAAAATTTGCGACAGTAAAAAATTATTTTTTGAATAATTTACTATAGAAAAGGCAATCCCTGGCGTATTTAAAATTTGCGACAGTAAAAAATTAATTTGTGAAAAATTTACCTGGCGAAATTGAAATTTGCGAGAGTAAAAAATTATTTTTTGAATAATTTACTATAGAAAAGGCAATCCCTGGGATATTTAAAATTTGCGACAGTAGAAAATTATTTTTTGAATAATTTACTATAGAAAAGGCAATCCCTGCCGCAATTAAAATTTGCGACAGTAAAAAATTATTTTTTGAATAATTTACTATTAAAAAGGCAATCCCTTTCGCAATTAAAATTTGCGACAGTTGAAAATTATTTTTTGAATAATTTACTATAGAAAAGGCAATCCCTGGCGCAATTACAATTTGCGACAGTTGAAAATTATTTTTTGAATAATTTACTATAGAAAAGGCAGTCCCTGGCGCAATTAAAATTTGCGACAGTTGAAAATTATTTTTTGAATAATTTACTATAGAAAAGGCAATCCCTGGGATATTTAAAATTTGCGACAGTATAAAATTATTTTTTGAAAAATTTACTATAGAAAAGGTAATCCCTGGCGTAATTAAAATTTGCGACAGTAGAAAATTATTTTTTGAATAATTTACTATAGAAAAGGCAATCCCTGGCGCAATTAAAATTTGCGACAGTAAAAAATTATTTTTTGCAAAATTTACTATAGAAAAGGCAATCCCTGGCGCAATTAAAATTTGCGACAGTAAAAAATTATTTTTTGAATAATTTACTATAGAAAAGGCAATCCCTGGCGCAATTACAATTTGCGACAGTTGAAAATTATTTTTTGAATAATTTACTATAGAAAAGGCAATCCCTGGGATATTTAAAATTTGCGACAGTATAAAATTATTTTTTGAAAAATTTACTATAGAAAAGGTAATCCCTGGCGTAATTAAAATTTGCGACAGTAGAAAATTATTTTTTGAATAATTTACTATAGAAAAGGCAATCCCTGGGATATTTAAAATTTGCGACAGTATAAAATTATTTTTTGAAAAATTTACTATAGAAAAGGTAATCCCTGGCGTAATTAAAATTTGCGACAGTAGAAAATTATTTTTTGAATAATTTACTATAGAAAAGGCAATCCCTGGCGCAATTAAAATTTGCGACAGTAAAAAATTATTTTTTGCAAAATTTACTATAGAAAAGGCAATCCCTGGCGCAATTAAAATTTGCGACAGTAAAAAATTATTTTTTGAATAATTTACTATAGAAAAGGCAATCCCTGGCGTAATTAAAATTTGCGACAGTAGAAAATTATTTTTTGAATAATTTACTATAGAAAAGGCAATCCTTGGCGCACGTAAAATTTGCGACAGTAAAAAATTATTTTGTGAGAAATTTACTATAGAAAAGGCAATCCCTGGGATATTTAAAATTTGCGACAGTTGAAAATTATTTTTTGAATAATTTACTATAGAAAAGGCAATCCCTGGCGCAATTAAAATTTGCGACAGTAAAAAATTATTTTTTGCAAAATTTACTATAGAAAAGGCAATCCCTGGCGCGCTTAAAATTTGCGACAGTAAAAAATTATTTTTTGAATAATTTACTATAGAAAAGGCAATCCCTGGCGTATTTAAAATTTGCGACAGTAAAAAATTAACTTGTGAAAAATTTACCTGGCGACATTGAAATTTGCGAGAGTAAAAAATTATTTTTTGAATAATTTACTATAGAAAAGGCAATCCCTGGCGCAATTAAAATTTGCGACAGTATAAAATTATTTTTTGAATAATTTACTATAGAAAAGGCAATCCCTGGCGTAATTAAAATTTGCGACAGTAGAAAATTATTTTTTGAATAATTTACTATAGAAAAGGCAATCTCTGGCGCAATTAAAATTTGCGACAGTAGAAAATTATTTTTTGAATAATTTACTATAGAAAAGGCAATCCCTGGCGTAATTAAAATTTGCGACAGTAGAAAATTATTTATTGAATAATTTACTGTAGAAAAGGCAATCCCTGTGATATTTAAAATTTGCGACAGTAGAAAATTATTTTTTGAATAATTTACTATAGAAAAGGCAATCCCTGGCGCAATTAAAATTTGCGACAGTAAAAAATTATTTTTTGAATAATTTACTATAGAAAAGGCAATCCCTGGCGCAATTAAAATTTGCGACAGTTGAAAATTATTTTTTGAATAATTTACTATAGAAAAGGCAATCCCTGGCGCACTTAAAATTTGCGACAGTATAAAATTAATTTTTGAAAAATTCACTATATAAAAGGCAATCCCTGGCGTAATTAAAATTTGCGACAGTAGAAAATTATTTTTTGAGTAATTTACTATAGAAAAGGCAATCCCTGGCGCAATTAAAATTTGCGACAGTAAAAAATTATTTTTTGAATAATTTACTAGATAAAAGGCAATCCCTGGGGTAATTAAAATTTGCGACAGTAGAAAATTATTTTTTGAATAATTTACTGTAGAAAAGGCAATCCCTGGCGCAATTAAAATTTGCGACAGTTGAAAATTATTTTTTGAATAATTTACTATAGAAAAGGCAATCCCTGGCGTAATTAAAATTTGCGACAGTATAAAATTATTTTGTGAGAAATTTACTATAGAAAAGGCAATCCCTGGCGTAATTAAAATTTGCGACAGTAGAAAATTATTTTTTGAATAATTTACTATAGAAAAGGCAATCCCTGTCGTAATTAAAACTTGCGACAGTATAAAATTATTTTTTGAAAAGTTTACTAGAGAAAAGGCAATCCCTGGCGCAATTAAAATTTGCGACAGTTGAAAATTATTTTTTGAATAATTTACTATAGAAAAGGCAATCCCTGGCGTAATTAAAATTTGCGACAGTATAAAATTATTTTTTGAATAATTTACTATAGAAAGGCAATCCCTGGCGTAATTAAAATTTGCGACAGTAGAAAATTAATTTTTGAAAAATTTACTATAGAAAAGGCAATCCCTGGTGTATTTAAAATTTGCGACAGTAAAAAATTAATTTGTGAAAAATTTACCTGGCGAAATTGAAATTTGCAAGAGTAAAAAATTATTTTTTGAATAATTTACTGTAGAAAAGGCAATCCCTGGCGCAATTAAAACTTGCGAAAGTAAAAAATTATTTTTTGAATAATTTACTATAGAAAAGGCAATCCCTGGCTTAATTAAAATTTGCGACAGTTGAAAATTATTTTTTGAATAATTTACTATAGTAAAGGCAATCCCTGGCGCAATTAAAATTTGCGACAGTAGAAAATTATTTTTTGAATAATTTACTATAGAAAAGGCAATCCCTGGCGCAATTACAATTTGCGATAGTAGAAAATTATTTTTTGAATAATTTACTATAGAAAAGGCAATCCCTGGCGTAATTATAATTTGCGACAGTTGAAAATTATTTTTTGAATAATTTACTATAGAAAAGGCAATCCCTGGCGTAATTAAAATTTGCGACAGTATAAAATTATTTTGTGAGAAATTTACTATAGAAAAGGCAATCACTGACGCAATTACAATTTGCGACAGTTGAAAATTATTTTTTGAATAATTTACTATAGAAAAGGCAATCCCTGGCGTAATTAAAATTTGCGACAGTTGAAAATTATTTTTTGAATAATTTACTATAGAAAAGGCAATCCCTGGCGTAATTAAAATTTGCGACAGTTGAAAATTATTTTTTGAATAATTTACTATAGAAAAGGCTATCCCTGGCGCAATTAAAATTTGCGACAGTAAAAATTTATTTTTTGCAAAATTTACTATAGAAAAGGCAATCCCTGGGTTAATTAAAATTTGCGACAGTAGAAAATAATTTTTTGAATAATTTACTATAGAAAAGGCAATCCCTGGCGTAATTAAAACTTGCGACAGTATAAAATTATTTTTTGAAAAGTTTACTATAGAAAAGGCAATCCCTGGCGCAATTAAAATTTGCGACAGTTGAAAATTATTTTTTGAATAATTTACTATAGAAAAGGTAATCCCTGGCGTAATTAAAATTTGCGACAGTAGAAAATTATTTTTTGAAAAGTTTACTATAGAAAAGGCAATCCCTGGCGCAATTAAAATTTGCGACAGTAAAGAATTATTTTTTGAATAATTTACTATAGAAAAGGCAATCACTGGCGTATTTAAAATTTGCGACAGTAAAAAATTAATTTGTGAAAAATTTACCTGGCGAAATTGAAATTTGCGAGTGTAAAAAATTATTTTTTGAATAATTTACTATAGAAAAGGCAATCCCTGGCGCAATTAAAATTTGCGACAGTTGAAAATTATTTTTTGCAAAATTTACTATAGAAAAGGCAATCCCTGGCGTAATTAAAATTTGCGACAGTAGAAAATTATTTTTTGAATAAATTACTATAGAAAATGCAATCCCTAGCCTAATTAAAACTTGCGATAGTAAAAAATTATTTTTTGAAAAATTTACTATAGAAAAGGCAATCCCTGGCGTAGTTAAAATTTGCGACAGTTGAAAATTATTTTTTGAATAATTTACTATAGAAAAGGCAATCCCTGGCGCAATTAAAATTTGCGACAGTAAAAAATTATTTTTTGCAAAATTTACTATAGAAAAGGCAATCCCTGGCGCAATTAAAATTTGCGACAGTAAAAAATTATTTTTTGAATAATTTACTATAGAAAAGGCAATCCCTGGCGCAATTAAAATTTGCGACAGTAGAAAATTATTTTTTGAATAATTTACTATAGAAAAGGCAATCCCTGGCGCAATTAAAATTTGCGACAGTAAAAAATTATTTTTTGCAAAATGTACTATAGAAAAGGCAATCCCTGGCGCACTTAAAATTTGCGACAGTAGAAAATTATTTTTTGAATAATTTACTATAGAAAAGGCAATCCATGGCGCACTTAAAATTTGCGACAGTAAAAAATTATTTTGTGAGAAATTTACTATCGAAAATGCAATCCCTGGGATATTTAAAATTTGCGACAGTAGAAAATTATTTTTTGAATAATTTAATATAGAAAAGGCAATCCCTGGCGCAATTAAAACTTGCGACAGTAAAAAATTATTTTTTGAATAATTTATTATAGAAAAGGCAATCCCTGGCGCAATTAAAATTTGCGACAGTTGAAAATTATTTTTTGAATAATTTACTATAGAAAAGGCAATCCCTGGCGCAATTATAATTTGGGACAGTAAAAAATTATTTTTTGAATAATTTACTATAGAAAAGGCAATCCCTGGCCTAATTAAAATTTGCGACAGTAGAAAATTATTTTTTGAATAATTTACTATAGAAAAGGCAATCCCTGGCGCAATTAAAATTTGCGACAGTAAAAAATTATTTTTTGAATAATTTACTATAGAAAAGGCAATCCCTGGCGCACTTAAAATTTGCGACAGTAAAAAATTATTTTTTGAATAATTTACTATAGAAAAGGCAATCCCTGGCGCAATTAAAATTTGCGACAGTATAAAATTATTTTTTGAATAATTTACTATAGAAAAGGCAATCCCTGGCGTAATTAAAATTTGCGACAGTATAAAATTATTTTTTGAATAATTTACTATAGAAAAGGCAATCCCTGGCGCACTTAAAATTTGCGACAGTAAAAAATTATTTTTTGAATAATTTACTATAGAATAGGCAATCCCTGGCGTAATTAAAATTTGGGACAGTTGAAAATTATTTTTTGAATAATTTACTATAGAAAAGGCAATCACTGACGCAATTACAATTTGCGACAGTTGAAAATTATTTTTTGAATAATTTACTATAGAAAAGGCAATCCCTGGCGTAATTAAAATTTGCGACAGTTGAAAATTATTTTTTGAATAATTTACTATAGAAAAGGCAATCCCTGGCGTAATTAAAATTTGCGATAGTGGAAAATTAATTTGTGAAAAATTTACCTGGCGAAATTGAAATTTGCGAGAGTAAAAAATTATTTTTTTGAATAATTTACTGTAGAAAAGGCAATCCCTGGCGCAATTAAAATTTGCGACAGTAAAAAATTATTTTTTGAATAATTTACTATAGAAAAGGCAATCCCTGGCGCAATTAAAATTTGCGACAGTATAAAATTATTTTTTGAATAATTTACTATAGAAAAGGCAATCCCTGGCGTAATTAAAATTTGCGACAGTATAAAAATATTTTTTGAATAATTTACTATAGAAAAGGCAATCCCTGGCGCACTTAAAATTTGCGACAGTAAAAAATTATTTTTTGAATAATTTACTATAGAATAGGCAATCCCTGGCGTAATTAAAATTTGGGACAGTTGAAAATTATTTTTTGAATAATTTACTATAGAAAAGGCAATCCCTGGCGCAATTAAAATTTGCGACAGTAAAAAATTATTTTTTGCAAAATTTACTATAGAAAAGGCAATACCTGGGTCATTAAAATTTGCGACAGTATAAAATTATTTTTTGCAAAATTTACTATAGAAAAGGCAATCCCTGGCGTATTTAAAATTTGCGACAGTAAAAAATTATTTTTTGAATAATTTACTATAGAAAAGGCAATCCCTGGCGTAATTAAAATTTGCGATAGTAGAAAATTAATTTGTGAAAAATTTACCTGGCGAAATTGAAATTTGCGAGAGTAAAAAATTATTTTTTGAATAATTTACTGTAGAAAAGGCAATACCTGTCGCAATTAAAACTTGCGATAGTAAAAAATTATTTTTTGAATAATTTACTATAGAAAAGGCAATCCCTGGCGTAATTAAAATTTGCGACAGTTGAAAATTATTTTTTGAATAATTTACTATAGAAAAGGCAATCCCTGGCGCAATTAAAATTTGCGACAGTAGAAAATTATTTTTTGAATAATTTACTATAGAAAAGGCAATCCCTGGCGCAATTACAATTTGCGACAGTAGAAAATTATTTTTTGAATAATTTACTATAGAAAAGGCAATCCCTGGCGTAATTAAAATTTGCGACAGTTGAAAATTATTTTTTGAATAATTTACTATAGAAAAGGCAATCCCTGGCGTAATTAAAATTTGCGACAGTAGAAAATTATTTTTTGAATAATTTACTATAGAAAAGGCAATCCCTGGCGTAATTAAAATTTGCGACAGTATAAAATTATTTTTTGAATAATTTACTATAGAAAAGGCAATCCCTGGCGTAATTAAAATTTGCGATAGTAAAAAATTATTTTTTGAAAAATTTACTATAGAAAAGGCAATCCCTGGCGCACTTAAAATTTGCGACAGTAGAAAATTATTTTTTGAATAATTTACTGTAGAAAAGGCAATCCCTGGCGTAATTAAAATTTGCGACAGTAAAAAATTATTTTTTGAATAATTTACTATAGAAAAGGCAATCCCTGGCGTAATTAAAATTTGCGACAGTAAAAAATTATTTTTTGAATAATTTACTATATAAAAGGCAATCCCTGGCGTAATTAAAATTTGCGACAGTAGAAAATTATTTTTTGAATAATTTACTGTAGAAAAGGCAATCCCTGGCGCAATTAAAATTTGCGACAGTTGAAAATTATTTTTTGAATAATTTACTATAGAAAAGGCAATCCTGGCGTAATTAAAATTTGCGACAGTATAAAATTATTTTGTGAGAAATTTACTATAGAAAAGGCAATCCCTGGCGTAATTAAAATTTGCGACAGTAGAAAATTATTTTTTGAATAATTTACTATAGAAAAGGCAATCCCTGGCGTAATTAAAACTTGCCACAGTATAAAACTATTTTTTGAAAAGTTTACTATAGAAAAGGCAATCCCTGGCGTAATTAAAATTTGCGACAGTAGAAAATTAATTTTTGAAAAATTTACTATAGAAAAGGCAACCCCTGGCGTATTTAAAATTTGCGACAGTAAAAAATTAATTTGTGAAAAATTTACCTGGCGAAATTGAAATTTGCGAGAGTAAAAAATTATTTTTTGAATAATTTACTGTAGAAAAGGCAATCCCTGGCGCAATTAAAACTTGCGATATTAAAAAATTATTTTTTGAATAATTTACTATAGAAAAGGCATTCCCTGGCTTAATTAAAATTTGCGACAGTTGAAAATTATTTTTTGAATAATTTACTATAGAAAAGGCAATCCCTGGCGCAATTAAAATTTGCGACAGTAGAAAATTATTTTTTGAATAATTTACTATAGAAAAGGCAATCCCTGGCGCAATTACAATTTGCGACAGTAGAAAATTATTTTTTGAATAATTTACTATAGAAAAGGCAATCCCTGGCGTAATTAAAATTTGCGACAGTTGAAAATTATTTTTTGAATAATTTACTATAGAAAAGGCAATCCCTGGCGTAATTAAAATTTGCGACAGTATAAAATTATTTTGTGAGAAATTTACTATAGAAAAGGCAATCCCTGACGTAATTACAATTTGCGACAGTTGAAAATTATTTTTTGAATAATTTACTATAGAAAAGGCAATCCCTGGCGCAATTAAAATTTGCGACAGTTGAAAATTATTTTTTGAATAATTTACTATAGAAAAGGCAATCCGTGGGATATTTAAAATTTGCGACAGTATAAAATTATTTTTTGAAAAATTTACTATAGAAAAAGCAATCCCTGGCGTAATTAAAATTTGCGACAGTAGAAAATTATTTTTTGAATAATTTACTATAGAAAAGGCAATCCCTGGCGCACTTAAAATTTGCGACAGTAAAAAATTATTTTGTGAGAAATTTACTATAGAAAAGGCAATCCCTGGGATATTTAAAATTTGCGACAGTACAAAATTATTTTTTGAATAATTTACTATAGGAAAGGCAATCCCTGGCGCAATTAAAATTTGCGACAGTAAAAAATTATTTTTTGCAAAATTTACTATAGAAAAGGCAATCCCTGGCGCACTTAAAATTTGCGACAGTAAAAAATTATTTTTTGAATAATTTACTATAGAAAAGGCAATCCCTGGAGTATTTAAAATTTGCGACAGTAAAAAATTAATTTGTGAAAAATTTACCTGGCGAAATTGAAATTTGCGAGAGTAAAAAATTATTTTTTGAATAATTTACTATAGAAAAGGCAATCCCTGGCGCAATTAAAATTTGCGACAGTTGAAAATTATTTTTTGAATAATTTACTATAGAAAAGGCAATCCCTGGCGTAATTAAAATTTGCGACAGTATAAAATTATTTTGTGAGAAATTTACTATAGAAAAGGCAATCCCTGGCGTAATTAAAATTTGCGACAGTAGAAAATTATTTTTTGAATAATTTACTATAGAAAAGGCAATCCCTGGCGTAATTAAAACTTGCCACAGTATAAAACTTTTTTTTGAAAAGTTTACTATAGAAAAGGCAATCCCTGGCGTAATTAAAATTTGCGACAGTAGAAAATTAATTTTTGAAAAATTTACTATAGAAAAGGCAATCCCTGGCGTATTTAAAATTTGCGACAGTAAAAAATTAATTTGTGAAAAATTTACCTGGCGAAATTGAAATTTGCGAGAGTAAAAAATTATTTTTTGAATAATTTACTGTAGAAAAGGCAATCCCTGGCGCAATTAAAACTTGCGATAGTAAAAAAATTATTTTTTGAATAATTTACTATAGAAAACGCAATCCCTGGCTTAATTTAAATTTGCGACAGTTGAATATTATTTTTTGAATAATTTACTATAGAAAAGGCAATCCCTGGCGTAATTAAAATTTGCGACAGTAGAAAATTATTTTTTGAATAATTTACTATAGAAAAGGCAAGCCCTGGCGCAATTACAATTTGCGACAGTAGAAAATTATTTTTTGAATAATTTACTATAGAAAAGGCAATCCCTGGCGTAATTAAAATTTGCGACAGTTGAAAATTATTTTTTGAATAATTTAGTATAGAAAAGGCAATCCCTGGCGTAATTAAAATTTGCGACAGTATAAAATTATTTTGTGAGAAATTTACTATAGAAAAGGCAATCCCTGACGTAATTACAATTTGCGACAGTTGAAAATTATTTTTTGAATAATTTACTATAGAAAAGGCAATCCCTGGCGCAATTAAAATTTGCGACAGTTGAAAATTATTTTTTGAATAATTTACTATAGAAAAGGCAATCCCTGGGATATTTAAAAATTGCGACAGTATAAAATTATTTTTTGAAAAATTTACTATAGAAAAGGTAAACCCTGGCGTAATTAAAATTTGCGACAGTTGAAAATTATTTTTTGAATAATTTACTATAGAAAAGGCAATCCCTGGCGCAATTAAAATTTGCGACAGTAAAAAATTATTTTTTGCAAAATTTACTATAGAAAAGGCAATCCCTGGCGTAATTAAAATTTGCGACAGTAGAAAATTATTTTTTGAATAATTTACTATAGAAAAGGCAATCCCTGGCGCACTTAAAATTTGCGACAGTAAAAAATTATTTTGTGAGAAATTTACTATAGAAAAGGCAATCCCTGGGATATTTAAAATTTGCGACAGTAGAAAATAATTTTTTGAATAATTTACTATAGAAAAGGCAATCCCTGGCGCAATTAAAATTTGCGACAGTAAAAAATTATGTTTTGAATAATTTACTATAGAAAAGGCAATCCCTGGCGCAATTAAAATTTGCGACAGTTGAAAATTATTTTTTGAATAATTTACTAAAGAAAAGGCAATCCCTGGCGCAATTAAAATTTGCGACATTAAAAAATTATTTTTTGCAAAATTTACTATAGAAAAGTCAATCCCTGGCGGAATTACAATTTGCGACAGTTGAAAATTATTTTTTGAATAATTTACTATAGAAAAGGCAATCCCTGGCGCAATTAAAATTTGCGACAGTAAAAAATTATTTTTTGCAAAATTTACTATAGAAAAGGCAATCCCTGGCGCACTTAAAATTTGCGACAGTAAAAAATTATTTTTTGAATAATTTACTATAGAAAAGGCAATCCCTGGCGTATTTAAAATTTGCGACAGTAAAAAATTAATTTGTGAAAAATTTACCTGGCGAAATTGAAATTTGCGAGAGTAAAAAATTATTTTTTGAATAATTTACTATAGAAAAGGCAATCCCTGGCGCAATTAAAATTTGCGACAGTATAAAATTATTTTTTGAATAATTTACTATAGAAAAGGCAATCCCTGGCGCAATTAAAATTTGCGACAGTAGAAAATTATTTTTTGAATAATTTACTATAGAAAAGGCAATCCCTGGCGTAATTAAAATTTGCGACAGTAGAAAATTATTTTTTGAATAATTTACTGTAGAAAAGGCAATCCCTGGGATATTTAAAATTTGCGACAGTAGAAAATTATTTTTTGAATAATTTACTATAGAAAGGCAATCCCTGGCGCAATTAAAATTTGCGACAGTAAAAAATTATTTTTTGAATAATTTACTATAGAAAAGGCAATTCCTGGCGCAATTAAAATTTGCGACAGTTGAAAATTATTTGTTGAATAATTTACTATAGAAAAGGCAATCCCTGGCGCACTTAAAATTTGCGACAGTATAAAATTAATTTTTGAAAAATTTACTATATAAAAGGCAATCCCTGGCGTAATTAAAATTTGCGACAGTAGAAAATTATTTTTTGAATAATTTACTATAGAAAAGGCAATCCCTGGCGCAATTAAAATTTGCGACAGTAAAAAATTATTTTTTGAATAATTTACTATATAAAAGGCAATCCCTGGCGTAATTAAAATTTGCGACAGTAGAAAATTATTTTTTGAATAATTTACTATAGAAAAGGCAATCCCTGGCGCAATTAAAATTTGCGACAGTAAAAAATTATTTTTTGCAAAATTTACTATAGAAAAGGCAATCCCTGGCGTCATTAAAATTTGCGACAGTATAAAATTATTTTTTGCAAAATTTACTATAGAAAGGCAATCCCTGGCGTATTTAAAATTTGCGACAGTAAAAAATTATTTTTTGAATAATTTACTATAGAAAAGGCAATCCCTGGCGTAATTAAAATTTGCGACAGTAGAAAAGTAATTTGTGAAAAATTTACCTGGCGAAATTGAAATTTGCGAGAGTAAAAAATTATTTTTTGAATAATTTACTGTAGAAAAGGCAATACCTGTCGCAATTAAAACTTGCGATAGTAAAAAATTATTTTTTGAATAATTAACTATAGAAAAGGCAATCCCTGGCGTAATTAAAATTTGCGACAGTTGAAAATAATTTTTTGAATAATTTACTATAGAAAAGGCAATCCCTGGCGTAATTAAAACTTGCCACAGTATAAAACTATTTTTTGAAAAGTTTACTATAGAAAAGGCAATCCCTGGCGTAATTAAAATTTGCGACAGTAGAAAATTAATTTTTGAAAAATTTAATATAGAAAAGGCAATCCCTGGCGTATTTAAAATTTGCGACAGTAAAAAATTAATTTGTGAAAAATTTACCTGGCGAAATTGAAATTTGCGAGAGTAAAAAATTATTTTTTGAATAATTTACTGTAGAAAAGGCAATCCCTGGCGCAATTAAAACTTGCGATAGTAAAAAATTATTTTTTGAATAATTTACTATAGAAAAGGCAATCCTTGGCTTAATTAAAATTTGCGACAGTTGAAAATTATTTTTTGAATAATTTACTATAGAAAAGGCAATCCCTGGCGTAATTAAAATTTGCGACAGTAGAAAATTATTTTTTGAATAATTTACTATAGAAAAGGCAATCCCTGGCGTAATTACAATTTGCGACAGTAGAAAATTATTTTTTGAATAATTTACTATAGAAAAGGCAATCCCTGGCGTAATTAAAATTTGCGACAGTTGAAAATTATTTTTTGAATAATTTACTATAGAAAAGGCAATCCCTGGCGTAATTAAAATTTGCGACAGTATAAAATTATTTTGTGAGAAATTTACTATAGAAAAGGCAATCCCTGACGTAATTACAATTTGCGACAGTTGAAAATTATTTTTTGAATAATTTACTATAGAAAAGGCAATCCCTGGCGCAATTAAAATTTGCGACAGTTGAAAATTATTTTTTGAATAATTTATTATAGAAAAGGCAATCCCTGGGATATTTAAAATTTGCGACAGTATAAAATTATTTTTTGAAAAATTTACTATAGAAAAGGTAATCCCTGGCGTAATTAAAATTTGCGACAGTTGAAAATTATTTTTTGAATAATTTACTATAGAAAAGGCAATCCCTGGCGCAATTAAAATTTGCGACAGTAAAAAACTATTTTTTGCAAAATTTACTATAGAAAAGGCAATCCCTGGCGTAATTAAAATTTGCGACAGTAGAAAATTATTTTTTGAATAATTTACTATAGAAAAGGCAATCCCTGGCGCACTTAAAATTTGCGACAGTAAAAAATTATTTTGTGAGAAATTTACTATAGAAAAGGCAATCCCGGGGATATTTAAAATTTGCGACAGTAGAAAATAATTTTTTGAATAGTTTACTATAGAAAAGGCAATCCCTGGCGCAATTAAAATTTGCGACAGTAAAAAATTATTTTTTGAATAATTTACTATAGAAAAGGCAATCCCTGGCGCAATTAAAATTTGCGATAGTAAAAAATTATTTTTTGCAAAATTTACTATAGAAAGGCAATCCCTGGCGTATTTAAAATTTGCGACAGTAAAAAATTATTTTTTGAATAATTTACTATAGAAAAGGCAATCCCTGGCGTAATTAAAATTTGCGACAGTAGAAAAGTAATTTGTGAAAATTTACCTGGCGAAATTGAAATTTGCGAGAGTAAAAATTATTTTTTGAATAATTTACTGTAGAAAAGGCAATACCTGTCGCAATTAAAACTTGCGATAGTAAAAAATTATTTTTTGAATAATTTACTACAGAAAAGGCAATCCCTGGCGTAATTAAAATTTGCGACAGTTGAAAATTATTTTTTGAATAATTTACTATAGAAAAGGCAATCCCTGGCGTAATTAAAACTTGCCACAGTATAAAACTATTTTTTGAAAAGTTTACTATAGAAAAGGCAATCCCTGGCGTAATTAAAATTTGCGACAGTAGAAAATTAATTTTTGAAAAATTTACTATAGAAAAGGCAATCCCTGGCGTATTTAAAATTTGCGACAGTAAAAAATTAATTTGTGAAAAATTTACCTGGCGAAATTGAAATTTGCGAGAGTAAAACATTATTTTTTGAATAATTTACTGTAGAAAAGGCAATCCCTGGCGCAATTAAAACTTGCGATAGTAAACAATTATTTTTTGAATAATTTACTATAGAAAAGGCAATCCCTGGCTTAATTAAAATTTGCGACAGTTGAAAATTATTTTTTGAATAATTTACTATAGAAAAGGCAATCCCTGGCCTAATTAAAATTTGCGACAGTAGAAAATTATTTTTTGAATAATTTACTATAGAAAAGGCAATCCCTGGCGCAATTACAATTTGCGACAGTAGAAAATTATTTTTTGAATAATTTACTATAGAAAAGGCAATCCCTGGCGTAATTAAAATTTGCGACAGTTGAAAATTATTTTTTGAATAATTTACTATAGAAAAGGCAATCCCTGGCGTAATTAAAATTTGCGACAGTATAAAATTATTTTGTGAGAAATTTACTATAGAAAAGGCAATCCCTGACGTAATTACAATTTGCGACAGTTGAAAATTATTTTTTGAATAATTTACTATAGAAAAGGCAATCCCTGGCGCAATTAAAATTTGCGACAGTTGAAAATTATTTTTTGAATAATTTACTATAGAAAAGGCAATCCCTGGGATATTTAAAATTTGCGACAGTATAAAATTATTTCTTGAAAAATTTACTATAGAAAAGGTAATCCCTGGCGTAATTAAAATTTGCGACAGTTGAAAATTATTTTTTGAATAATTTACTATAGAAAAGGCAATCCCTGGCGCAATTAAAATTTGCGACAGTAAAAAATTATTTTTTGCAAAATTTACTATAGAAAAGGCAATCCCTGGCGTAATTAAAATTTGCGACAGTAGAAAATTATTTTTAGAATAACTTACTATAGAAAAGGCAATCCCTGGCGCACTTAAAATTTGCGACAGTAAAAAATTATTTTGTGAGAAATTTACTATAGAAAAGGCAATCCCTGGGATATTTAAAATTTGCGACAGTAGAAAATAATTTTTTGAATAATTTACTATAGAAAAGGCAATCCCTGGCGCAATTAAAATTTGCGACAGTAAAAAATTATTTTTTGAATAATTTACTATAGAAAAGGCAATCCCTGGCGCAATTAAAATTTGCGACAGTTGAAAATAATTTTTTGAATAATTTACTAAAGAAAAGGCAATCCCTGGCGCAATTAAAATCTGCGACATTAAAAAATTATTTTTTGCAAAATTTACTATAGAAAACGCAATCCCTGGCGCAATTACAATTTGCGACAGTTGAAAATTATTTTTTGAATAATTTACTATAGAAAAGGCAATCCCTGGCGCAATTAAAATTTGCGACAGTAAAAAATTATTTTTTGCAAAATTTACTATAGAAAAGGCAATCCCTGGCGCACTTAAAATTTGCGACAGTAAAAAATTATTTTTTGAATAATTTACTATAGAAAAGGCAATCCCTGGCGTATTTAAAATTTGCGACAGTAAAAAATTAATTTGTGAAAAATTTACCTGGCGAAATTGAAATTTGCGAGAGTAAAAAATTATTTTTTGAATAATTTACTATAGAAAAGGCAATCCCTGACGCAATTAAAATTTGCGACAGTATAAAATTATTTTTTGAATAATTTACTATAGAAAAGGCAATCCCTGGCGTAATTAAAATTTGCGACAGTAGAAAATTATTTTTTGAATAATTTACTATAGAAAAGGCAATCCCTGGCGCAATTAAAATTTGCGACAGTAGAAAATTATTTTTTGAATAATTTACTATAGAAAAGGCAATCCCTGGCGTAATTAAAATTTGCGACAGTAGAAAATTATTTTTTGAATAATTTACTGTAGAAAAGGCAATCCCTGGGATATTTAAAATTTGCGACAGTAGAAAATTATTTTTTGAATAATTTACTATAGAAAGGCAATCCTTGGCGCAATTAAAATTTGCGACAGTAAAAAATAATTTTTTGAATAATTTACTATAGAAAAGGCAATCCCTGGCGCAATTAAAATTTGCGACAGTTGAAAATTATTTTTTGAATAATTTACTATAGAAAAGGCAATCCCTGGCGCACTTAAAATTTCCGACAGTATAAAATTAATTTTTGAAAAATTTACTATATAAAAGGCAATCCCTGGCGTAATTAAAATTTGCGACAGTAGAAAATTATTTTTTGAATAATTTACTATAGAAAAGGCAATCCCTGGCGCAATTAAAATTTGCGACAGTAAAAAATTATTTTTTGAATAATTTACTATATAAAAGGCAATCCCTGGCGTAATTAAAATTTGCGACAGTAGAAAATTATTTTTTGAATAATTTACTATAGAAAAGGCAATCCCTGGCGCAATTAAAATTTGCGACAGTAAAAAATTATTTTTTGCAAAATTTACTATAGAAAAGGCAATCCCTGGCGTCATTAAAATTTGCGACCGTATAAAATTATTTTTTGCAAAATTTACTATAGAAAGGCAATCCCTGGCGTATTTAAAATTTGCGACAGTAAAAAATTATTTTTTGAATAATTTACTATAGAAAAGGCAATCCCTGGCGTAATTAAAATTTGCGACAGTAGAAAAGTAATTTGTGAAAAATTTACCTGGCGAAATTGAAATTTGCGAGAGTAAAAAATTATTTTTTGAATAATTTACTGTAGAAAGGCAATACCTGTCGCAATTAAAACTTGCGATAGTAAAAAATTATTTTTTGAATAATTTACTATAGAAAAGGCAATCCCTGGCGTAATTAAAATTTGCGACAGTTGAAAATTATTTTTTGAATAATTTACTATAGAAAAGGCAATCCCTGGCGCAATTAAAATTTGCGACAGTTGAAAATTATTTTTTGAATAATTTACTATAGAAATGGCAATCCCTGGCGCAATTAAAATTTGCGACAGTTGAAAATTATTTTTTGAATAATTTACTATAGAAAAGGCAATCCCTGGCGCAATTAAAATTTGCGACAGTAAAAAATTATTTTTTGCAAAATTTACTATAGAAAAGGCAATCCCTGGCGCAGTTACAATTTGCGACAGTTGAAAATTATTTCTAGAATAATTTACTATAGAAAAGGCAATCCCTGGCGCAATTAAAATTTGCGACAGTAAAAAATTATTTTTTGCAAAATTTACTATAGAAAAGGCAATCCCTGGGCGCATTTAAAATTTGCGACAGTAAAAAATTATTTTTTGAATAATTTACTATAGAAAAGGCAATCCCTGGCGTATTTAAAATTTGCGACAGTAAAAAATTAATTTGTGAAAAATTACCTGGCGAAATTGAAATTTGCGAGAGTAAAAAATTATTTTTTGAATAATTTACTATAGAAAAGGCAATCCCTGGCGCAATTAAAATTTGCGACAGTATAAAATTATTTTTTGAATAATTTACCATAGAAAAGGCAATCCCTGGCGTAATTAAAATTTGCGACAGTAGAAAATTATTTTTTGAATAATTTACTATAGAAAAGGCAATCCCTGGCGCAATTAAAATTTGCGACAGTAGAAAATTATTTTTTGAATAATTAACTATAGAAAAGGCAATCCCTGGCGTAATTAAAATTTGCGACAGTAGAAAATTATTTTTTGAATAATTTACTGTAGAAAAGGCAATCCCTGGGATATTTAAAATTTGCGACAGTAGAAAATTATTTTTTGAATAATTTACTATAGAAAGGCAATCCTTGGCGCAATTAAAATTTGCGACAGTAAAAAATAATTTTTTGAATAATTTACTATAGAAAAGGCAATCCCTGGCGCAATTAAAATTTGCGACAGTTGAAAATTATTTTTTGAATAATTTACTATAGAAAAGGCAATCCCTGGCGCACTTAAAATTTCCGACAGTATAAAATTAATTTTTGAAAAATTTACTATATAAAAGGCAATCCCTGGCGTAATTAAAATTTGCGACAGTAGAAAATTATTTTTTGAATAATTTACTATAGAAAAGGCAATCCCTGGCGCAATTAAAATTTGCGACAGTAAAAAATTATTTTTTGAATAATTTACTATATAAAAGGCAATCCCTGGCGTAATTAAAATTTGCGACAGTAGAAAATTATTTTTTGAATAATTTACTATAGAAAAGGCAATCCCTGGCGCAATTAAAATTTGCGACAGTAAAAAATTATTTTTTGCAAAATTTACTATAGAAAAGGCAATCCCTGGCGTCATTAAAATTTGCGACCGTATAAAATTATTTTTTGCAAAATTTACTATAGAAAGGCAATCCCTGGCGTATTTAAAATTTGCGACAGTAAAAAATTATTTTTTGAATAATTTACTATAGAAAAGGCAATCCCTGGCGTAATTAAAATTTGCGACAGTAGAAAAGTAATTTGTGAAAAATTTACCTGGCGAAATTGAAATTTGCGAGAGTAAAAAATTATTTTTTGAATAATTTACTGTAGAAAAGGCAATACCTGTCGCAATTAAAACTTGCGATAGTAAAAAATTATTTTTTGAATAATTTACTATAGAAAAGGCAATCCCTGGCGTAATTAAAATTTGCGACAGTTGAAAATTATTTTTTGAATAATTTACTATAGAAAAGGCAATCCCTGGCGCAATTAAAATTTGCGACAGTTGAAAATTATTTTTTGAATAATTTACTATAGAAAAGGCAATCCCTGGCGCAATTAAAATTTGCGACAGTTGAAAATTATTTTTTGAATAATTTACTATAGAAAAGGCAATCCCTGGCGCAATTAAAATTTGCGACAGTAAAAAATTATTTTTTGCAAAATTTACTATAGAAAAGGCAATCCCTGGCGCAGTTACAATTTGCGACAGTTGAAAATTATTTCTAGAATAATTTACTATAGAAAAGGCAATTCCTGGCGCAATTAAAATTTGCGACAGTAAAAAATTATTTTTTGCAAAATTTACTATAGAAAAGGCAATCCCTGGCGCATTTAAAATTTGCGACAGTAAAAAATTATTTTTTGAATAATTTACTATAGAAAAGGCAATCCCTGGCGTATTTAAAATTTGCGACAGTAAAAAATTAATTTGTGAAAAATTTACCTGGCGAAATTGAAATTTGCGAGAGTAAAAAATTATTTTTTGAATAATTTACTATAGAAAAGGCAATCCCTGGCGCAATTAAAATTTGCGACAGTATAAAATTATTTTTTGAATAATTTACTATAGAAAAGGCAATCCCTGGCGTAAATAAAATTTGCGACAGTAGAAAATTATTTTTTGAATAATTTACTATAGAAAAGGCAATCCCTGGCGCAATTAAAATTTGCGACAGTAGAAAATTATTTTTTGAATAATTTACTATAGAAAAGGCAATCCCTGGCGTAATTAAAATTTGGGACAGTAGAAACTTATTTTTTGAATAATTTACTGTAGAAAAGGCAATCCCTGGGATATTTAAAATTTGCGACAGTAGAAAATTATTTTTTGAAAAATTTACTATAGAAAAGGCAATCCCTGGCGCAATTAAAATTTGCGACAGTAAAAATTTATTTTTTGAATAATTTACTATAGAAAAGGCAATCCCTGGCGCAATTAAAATTTGCGACAGTTGAAAATTATTTTTTGAATAATTCACTATAGAAAAGGCAATCCCTGGCGCACTTAAAATTTGCGACAGTATAAAATTAATTTTTGAAAAATTTACTATATAAAAGGCAATCCATGGCGTAATTAAAATTTGCGAGAGTAGAAAATTATTTTTTGAATAATTTACTATAGAAAAGGCAATCCCTGGCGCAATTAAAATTTGCGACAGTAAAAAATTATTTTTTGAATAATTTACTATATAAAAGGCAATCCCTGGCGTAATTAAAATTTGCGACAGTAGAAAATTATTTTTTGAATATTTTACTATAGAAAAGGCAATCCCTAGCGCAATTAAAATTTGCGACAGTAAAAAATTATTTTTTGCAAAATTTACTATAGAAAAGGCAATCCCTGGCGTAATTAAAATTTGCGACAGTAGAAAATTATTTTTTGAATAATTTACTATAGAAAAGGCAATCCCTGGCGCACTTAAAATTTGCGACAGAAAAAAATTATTTTGTGAGAAATTTACTATAGAAAAGGCAATCCCTGGGATATTTAAAATTTGCGACAGTAGAAAATAATTTTTTGAATAATTTACTATAGAAAAGGCAATCCCTGGCGCAATTAAAATTTGCGACAGTTGAAAATTATTTTTTGAATAATTTACTAAAGAAAAGGCAATCCCTGGGATATTTAAAATTTGCGACAGTATAAAATTATTTCTTGAAAAATTTACTATAGAAAAGGTAATCCCTGGCGTAATTAAAATTTGTGACAGTTGAAAATTATTTTTTGAATAATTTACTATAGAAAAGGCAATCCCTGGCGTCATTAAAATTTGCGACAGTATAAAATTTTTTTTTTGCAAAATTTACTATAGAAAAGGCAATCCCTGGCGTATTTAAAATTTGCGACAGTAAAAAATTATTTTTTGAATAATTTACTATAGAAAAGGCAATCCCTGGCGTAATTAAAATTTGCGACAGTAGAAAATTAATTTGTGAAAAATTTACCTGGCGAAATTGAAATTTGCGAGAGTAAAAAATTATTTTTTGAATAATTTACTGTAGAAAAGGCAATACCTGTCGCAATTAAAACTTGCGATAGTAAAAAATTATTTTTTGAATAATTTAATATAGAAAAGGCAATCCCTGGCGTAATTAAAATTTGCGACAGTTGAAAATTATTTTTTGAATAATTTACTATAGAAAAGGCAATCCCTGGCGCAATTAAAATTTGCGACAGAAGAAAATCATTTTTTGAGTAATTTACTATAGAAAAGGCAATCCCTGGCGCAATTAAAATTTGCGACAGTTGAAAATTATTTTTTGAATAATTTACTATAGAAAAGGCAATCCCTGGGATATTTAAAATTTGCGACAGTATAAAATTATTTCTTGAAAAATTTACTATAGAAAAGGTAATCCCTGGCGTAATTAAAATTTGTGACAGTTGAAAATTATTTTTTGAATAATTTACTATAGAAAAGGCAATCCCTGGCGCAATTAAAATTTGCGACAGTAAAAAATTATTTTTTGCAAAATTTACTATAGAAAAGGCAATCCCTGGCGTAATTAAAATTTGCGACAGTAGAAAATTATTTTTTGAATAATTTACTATAGAAAAGGCAATCCCTGGCGCACTTAAAATTTGCGACAGAAAAAAATTATTTTGTGAGAAATTTACTATAGAAAAGGCAATCCCTGGGATATTTAAAATTTGCGACAGTAGAAAATAATTTTTTGAATAATTTACTATAGAAAAGGCAATCCCTGGCGCAATTAAAATTTGCGACAGTTGAAAATTATTTTTTGAATAATTTACTAAAGAAAAGGCAATCCCTGGCGCAATTAAAATTTGCGACATTAAAAAATTATTTTTTGCAAAATTTACTATAGAAATGGCAATCCCTGTCGCAATTACAATTTGCGACAGTTGAAAATTATTTTTTGAATAATTTACTATAGAAAAGGCAATCCCTGGCGCAATTAAAATTTGCGACAGTAAAAAATTATTTTTTGCAAAATTTGCTATAGAAAAGGCAATCCCTGGCGCACTTAAAATTTGCGACAGTAAAAAATTATTTTTTGAATAATTTACTATAGAAAAGGCAATCCCTCGCGTATTTAAAATTTGCGACAGTAAAAAATTAATTTGTGAAAAATTTACCTGGCGAAATTGAAATTTGCGAGAGTAAAAAATTATTTTTTGAATAATTTACTATAGAAAAGGCAATCCCTGGCGCAATTAAAATTTGCGACAGTATAAAATTATTTTTTGAATAATTTACTATAGAAAAGGCAATCCTTGGCGTAATTAAAATTTGCGACAGTAGAAAATTATTTTTTGAATAATTTACTATAGAAAAGGCAATCCCTGGCGCAATTAAAATTTGCGACAGTAGAAAATTATTTTTTGAATAATTTACTATAGAAAAGGCAATCCCTGGCGTAATTAAAATTTGCGACAGTAGAAAATTATTTTTTGAATAATTTACTGTAGAAAAGGCAATCCCTGGGATATTTAAAATTTGCGACAGTAGAAAATTATTTCTTGAAAAATTTACTATAGAAAAGGTAATCCCTGGCGTAATTAAAATTTGCGACAGTTGAAAATTATTTTTTGAATAATTTACTATAGAAAAGGCAATCCGTGCTGCAATTAAAATTTGCGACAGTAAAAAATTATTTTTTGCAAAATTTACTATAGAAAAGGCAATCCCTGGCGTAATTAAAATTTGCGACAGTAGAAAATTATTTTTTGAATAATTTACTATAGAAAAGGCAATCCCTGGCGCACTTAAAATTTGCGACAGTAACAAATTATTTTGTGAGAAATTTACTATAGAAAAGGCAATCCCTGGGATATTTAAAATTTGCGACAGTAGAAAATAATTTTTTGAATAATTTACTATAGAAAAGGCAATCCCTGGCGCAATTAAAATTTGCGACAGTAAAAAATTATTTTTTGAATAATTTACTATAGAAAAGGCAATCCCTGGCGCAATTAAAATTTGCGACAGTTGAAAATTATTTTTTGAATAATTTACTAAAGAAAAGGCAATCCCTGGCGCAATTAAAATTTGCGACATTAAAAAATTATTTTTTGCAACATTTACTATAGAAAAGGCAATCCCTGGCGCAATTACAATTTGCGACAGTTGAAAATTATTTTTTGAATAATTTACTATAGAAAAGGCAATCCCTGGCGCAATTAAAATTTGCGACAGTAAACAATTATTTTTTGCAAAATTTACTATAGAAAAGGCAATCCCTGGCGCACTTAAAATTTGCGACAGTAAAAAATTATTTTTTGAATAATTTACTATAGAAAAGGCAATCCCTGGCGCAATTAAAATTTGCGACAGTAAAAAATTATTTTTTGCAAAATTTACTATAGAAAAGGCAATCCCTGGCGCAGTTACAATTTGCGACAGTTGAAAATTATTTTTTGAATAATTTACTATAGAAAAGGCAATCCCTGGCGGAATTAAAATTTGCGACAGTAAAAAATTATTTTTTGCAAAATTTACGACATTAAAAAATTATTTTTTGCAAAATTTACTATAGAAAAGGCAATCCCTGGCGCAATTACAATTTGCGACAGTTGAAAATTATTTTTTGAATAATTTACTATAGAAAAGGCAATCCCTGGCGCATTTAAAATTTGCGACAGTAAAAAATTATTTTTTGAATAATTTACTATAGAAAAGGCAATCCCTGGCGTATTTAAAATTTGCGACAGTAAAAAATTAATTTGTGAAAAATTTACCTGGCGAAATTGAAATTTGCGAGAGTAAAAAATTATTTTTTGAATAATTTACTATAGAAAAGGCAATCCCTGGCGCAATTAAAATTTGCCACAGTATAAAATTATTTTTTGAATAATTTACTATAGAAAAGGCAATCCCTGGCGTAATTAAAATTTGCGACAGTAGAAAATTATTTTTTGAATAATTTACTATAGAAAAGGCAATCCCTGGCGCAATTAAAATTTGCGACAGTAGAAAATTATTTTTTGAATAATTTACTATAGAAAAGGCAATCCCTGGCGTAATTAAAATTTGGGACAGTAGAAACTTATTTTTTGAATAATTTACTGTAGAAAAGGCAATCCCTGGGATATTTAAAATTTGCGACAGTAGAAAATTATTTTTTGAAAAATTTACTATAGAAAAGGCAATCCCTGGCGCAATTAAAATTTGCGACAGTAAAAAATTATTTTTTGAATAATTTACTATAGAAAAGGCAATCCCTGGCGCAATTAAAATTTGCGACAGTTGAAAATTATTTTTTGAATAATTTACTATAGAAAAGGCAATCCCTGGCGCACTTAAAATTTGCGACAGTATAAAATAAATTTTTGAAAAATTTACTATATAAAAGGCAATCCATGGCGTAATTAAAATTTGCGACAGTAGAAAATTATTTTTTGAATAATTTACTATAGAAAAGGCAATCCCTGACGCAATTAAAATTTGCGACAGTAAAAAATTATTTTTTGAATAATTTACTATATAAAAGGCAATCCCTGGCGTAATTAAAATTTGCGACAGTAGAAAATTATTTTTTGAATATTTTACTATAGAAAAGGCAATCCCTGGCGCAATTAAAATTTGCGACAGTAAAAAATTGTTTTTTGCAAAATTTACTATAGAAAAGGCAATCCCTGGCGTCATAAAAATTTGCGACAGTATAAAATTTTTTTTTGCAAAATTTACTATAGAAAAGGCAATCCCTGGCGTATTTAAAATTTGCGACAGTAAAAAATTATTTTTTGAATAATTTACTATAGAAAAGGCAATCCCTGGCGTAATTAAAATTTGCGACAGTAGAAAATTAATTTGTGAAAAATTTACCTGTCGAAATTGAAATTTGCGAGAGTAAAAAATTATTTTTTGAATAATTTACTGTAGAAAAGGCAATACCTGTCGCAATTAAAACTTGCGATAGTAAAAAATTATTTTTTGAATAATTTACTATAGAAAAGGCAATCCCTGGCGTAATTAAAATTTGCGACAGTTGAAAATTATTTTTTGAATAATTTACTATAGAAAAGGCAATCCCTGGCGCAATTAAAATTTGCGACAGTAGAAAATTATTTTTTGAGTAATTTACTATAGAAAAGGCAATCCCTGGCGCAATTACAATTTGCGACAGTAGAAAATTATTTCTTGAATAATTTACTATAGAAAAGGCAATCCCTGGCGTAATTAAAATTTGCGACAATTGAAAATTATTTTTTGAATAATTTACTATAGAAAAGGCAATCCCTGGCGTAATTAAAATTTGCGACAGTAAAAAATTATTTTTTGAATAATTTACTATATAAAAGGCAATCCCTGGCGTAATTAAAATTTGCGACAGTAGAAAATTATTTTTTGAATAATTTACTGTAGAAAAGGCAATCCCTGGCGCAATTAAAATTTGCGACAGTTGAAAATTATTTTTTGAATAATTTACTATAGAAAAGGCAATCCCTGGAATAATTAAAATTTGCGACAGTATAAAATTATTTTGTGAGAAATTTACTACAGAAAAGGCAATCCCTGGCGTAATTAAAATTTGCGACAGTAGAAAATTATTTTTTGAATAATTTACTATAGAAAAGGCAATCCCTGGCGTAATTAAAACTTGCCACAGTATAAAATTATTTTTTGAAAAGTTTACTATAGAAAAGGCAATCCCTGGCGCAATTAAAATTTGCGACAGTTGAAAATTATTTTTTGAATAATTTACTATAGAAAAGGCAATCCCTGGCGTAATTAAAATTTGCGACAGTATAAAATTATTTTTTGAATAATTTACTATAGAAAAGGCAATCCCTGGCGTAATTAAAATTTGCGACAGTAGAAAATTAATTTTTGAAAAATTTACTATAGAAAAGGCAAACCCTTCCGTATTTAAAATTTGCGACAGTAAAAAATTAATTTGTGAAAAATTTACCTGGAGAAGTTGAAATTTGCGAGAGTAAAAAATTATTTTTTGAATAATTTACTGTAGAAAAGGCAATCCCTGGCGGAGTTAAAACTTGCGATATTAAAAAATTATTTTTTGAATAATTTACTATAGAAAAGGCAATCCCTGGCTTAATTAAAATTTTCGACAGTTGAAAATTATTTTTTGAATAATTTACTATAGAAAAGGCAATCCCTGGCGCAATTAAAATTTGCGACAGTAGAAAATTATTTTTTGAATAATTTACTATAGAAAAGGCAATCCCTGGCGCAATTACAATTTGCGACAGTAGAAAATTATTTTTTGAATAATTTACTATAGAAAAGGCAATCCCTGGCGTAATTAAAATTTGCGACAGTTGAAAATTATTTTTTGAATAATTTACTATAGAAAAGGCAATCCCTGGCGTAATTAAAATTTGCGACAGTATAAAATTATTTTGTGAGAAATTTACTATAGAAAAGGCAATCCCTGACGCAATTACAATTTGCGACAGTTGAAAATTATTTTTTGAATAATTTACTATAGAAAAGGCAATCCCTGGCGCAATTAAAATTTGCGACAGTTGAAAATTATTTTTTGAATAATTTACTATAGAAAAGGCAATCCCTGGGATATTTAAAATTTGCGACAGTATAAAATTATTTTTTGAAAAATTTACTATAGAAAAGGTAATCCCTGGCGCAATTAAAATTTGCGACAGTTGAAAATTATTTTTTGAATTATTTACTATAGAAAAGGCCATCCCTGGCGCAATTAAAATTTGCGACAGTAAAAAAATATTTTTTGCAAAATTTACTACAGAAAAGTCAATCCCTGGCGTAATTAAAATTTGCGACAGTAGAAAAATATTTTTTGAATAATTTACTATAGAAAAGGCAATCCCTGGCGCACTTAAAATTTGCGACAGTAAAAAATTATTTTGTGAGAAATTTACTATAGAAAAGGCAATCCCTGGGGTATTTAAAATTTGCGACAGTAGAAAATTATTTTTTGAATAATTTACTTTAGAAAAGGCAATCCCTGGCGCAATTAAAATTTGCGACAGTAAAAAATTATTTTTTGAATAATTTACTATAGAAAAGGCAATCCCTGGCGCAATTAAAATTTGCGACAGTTGAAAATTATTTTTTGAATAATTTACTATAGAAAAGGCAATCCCTGGCGCAATTAAAATTTGCGACAGTAAAAAATTATTTTTTGCAAAATTTACTATAGAAAAGGCAATCCCTGGCGCAATTACAATTTGCGACAGTATAAAATTATTTTTTGAATAATTTACTATAGAAAAGGCAATCCCTGGCGTAATTAAAATTTGCGACAGTAGAAAATTAATTTTTGAAAAATTTACTATAGAAAAGGCAATCCCTGGCGTATTTAAAATTTGCGACAATAAAAAATTAATTTGTGAAAAATTTACCTGGCGAAGTTGAAATTTGCGAGAGTAAAAAATTATTTTTTGAATAATTTACTGTAGAAAAGGCAATCCCTGGCGCAATTAAAACTTGCGATAGTAAAAAATTATTTTTTGAATAATTTACTATAGAAAAGGCAATCCCTGGCTTAATTAAAATTTGCGACAGTTGAAAATTATTTTTTGAATAATTTACTATAGAAAAGGCAATCCCTGGCGCAATTAAAATTTGCGACAGTAGAAAATTATTTTTTGAATAATTTACTATAGAAAAGGCAATCCCTGGGATATTTAAAATTTGCGACAGTATAAAATTATATTTTGAAAAATTTACTATAGAAAAGGTAATCCCTGGCGTAATTAAAATTTGCGACAGTTGAAAATTATTTTTTGAATAATTTACTATAGAAAAGGCAATCCCTGGCGCAATTAAAATTTGCGACAGTAAAAAATTATTTTTTGCAAAATTTATTATAGAAAAGGCAATCCCTGGCGTAATTAAAATTTGCGACAGTAGAAAATTATTTTTTGAATAATTTACTATAGAAAAGGCAATCCCTGGCGCACTTAAAATTTGCGACAGTAAAAAATTATTTTGTGAGAAATTTACTATAGAAAAGGCAATCCCTGGGATATTTAAAATTTGCTACAGTAGAAAAGTATTTTTTGAATAATTTACTATAGAAAAGGCAATCCCTGGCGCAATTAAAATTTGCGACAGTAAAAAATTATTTTTTGAATAATTTACTATAGAAAAGGCAATCCCTGGCGCAATTAAAATTTGCGACAGTTGAAAATTATTTTTTGAATAATTTACTATAGAAAAGGCAATCCCTGGCGCAATTAAAATTTGCGACAGTAAAAAATTATTTTTTGCAAAATTTACTATAGAAAAGGCAATCCCTGGCGCAATTACAATTTGCGACAGTTGAAAATTATTTTTTGAATAATTTACTATAGAAAAGGCAATCCCTGGCGCAATTAAAATTTGCGACAGTAAAAAATTATTTTTTGCAAAATTTACTATAGAAAAGGCAATCCCTGGCGCACTTAAAATTTGCGACAGTAAAAAATTATTTTTTGAATAATTTACTATAGAAAAGCAATCCCTGGCGCAATTAAAATTTGCGACAGTTGAAAATTATTTTTTGAATAATTTACTATAGAAAAGGCAATCCCTGGCGCAATTAAAATTTGCGACAGTAAAAAATTATTTTTTGCAAAATTTACTATAGAAACGGCAATCCCTGGCGCAATTACAATTTGCGACAGTTGAAAATTATTTTTTGAATAATTTACTATAGAAAAGGCAATCCCTGGCGCAATTAAAATTTGCGACAGTAAAAAATTATTTTTGCAAAATTTACTATAGAAAAGGCAATCCCTGGCGCACTTAAAATTTGCGACAGTAAAAAATTATTTTTTGAATAATTTACTATAGAAAAGGCAATCCCTGGCGTATTTAAAATTTGCGACAGTAAAAAATTAATTTGTGAAAAATTTACCTGGCGAAATTGAAATTTGCGAGAGTAAAAAATTATTTTTTGAATAATTTACTATAGAAAAGGCAATCCCTGGCGCAATTAAAATTTGCGACAATATAAAATTATTTTTTGAATAATTTACTATAGAAAAGGCAATCCCTGGCGTAATTAAAATTTGCGACAGTAGAAAATTATTTTTTGAATAATTTACTATAGAAAAGGCAATCCCTGGCGCAATTAAAATTTGCGACAGTAAAAAATAATTTTTTTGCAAAATTTACTATAGAAAAGGCAATCCCTGGCGCACTTAAAATTTGCGACAGTAAAAAATTATTTTTTGAATAATTTACTATAGAAAAGGCAATCCCTGGCGTATTTAAAATTTGCGACAGTAAAAAATTAATTTGTGAAAAATTTACCTGGCGAAATTGAAATTTGCGAGTGTAAAAAATTATTTTTTGAATAATTTACTATAGAAAAGGCAATCCCTGGCGCAATTAAAATTTGCGACAGGATAAAATTATTTTTTGAATAATTTACTATAGAAAAGGCAATCCCTGGCGTAATTAAAATTTGCGACAGTAGAAAATTATTTTTTGAATAATTTACTATAGAAAAGGCAATCCCTGGCGCAATTAAAATTTGCGACAGTAGAAAATTATTTTTGAATAATTTACTATAGAAAAGGCAATCCCTGGCGTAATTAAAATTTGCGACAGTAGAAAATTATTTTTTGAATAATTTACTGTAGAAAAGGCAATCCCTGGGATATTTAAAATTTGCGACAGTAGAAAATTATTTTTAGAATAATTTACTATAGAAAAGGCAATCCCTGGCGCAATTAAAATTTGCGACAGTAAAAAATTATTTTTTTGAATAATTTACTATAGAAAAGGCAATCCCTGGCGCAATTAAAATTTGCGACAGTTGAAAATTATTTTTTGAATAATTTACTATAGAAAAGGCAATCCCTGGCGCACTTAAAATTTGCGACAGTAGAAAATTATTTTTTGAATAATTTACTATAGAAAAGGCAATCCCTGGCGCAATTAAAATTTGCGACAGTAGAAAATTATTTTTCAATAATTTACTATAGAAAAGGCAATCCCTGACGCAATTACAATTTGCGACAGTTGAAAATTATTTTTTGAATAATTTACTATAGAAAAGGCAATCCCTGGCGCAATTAAAATTTGCGACAGTTGAAAACTATTTTTTGAATAATTTACTATAGAAAAGGCAATCCCTGGGATATTTAAAATTTGCGACAGTATAAAATTATTTTTTGAAAAATTTACTATAGAAAAGGTAATCCCTGGCGTAATTAAAATTTGCGACAGTTGAAAATTATTTTTTGAATTATTTACTATAGAAAAGGCCATCCCTGGCGCAATTAAAATTTGCGACAGTAAAAAAATATTTTTTGCAAAATTTACTACAGAAAAGTCAATCCCTGGCGTAATTAAAATTTGCGACAGTAGAAAAATATTTTTTGAATAATTTACTATAGAAAAGGCAATCCCTGGCGCACTTAAAATTTGCGACAGTAAAAAATTATTTTGTGAGAAATTTACTATAGAAAAGGCAATCCCTGGGATATTTAAAATTTGCGACAGTAGAAAATTATTTTTTGAATAATTTACTTTAGAAAAGGCAATCCCTGGCGCAATTAAAATTTGCGACAGTAAAAAATTATTTTTTGAATAATTTACTATAGAAAAGGCAATCCCTGGCGCAATTAAAATTTGCGACAGTTGAAAATTATTTTTTGAATAATTTACTATAGAAAAGGCAATCCCTGGCGCAATTAAAATTTGCGACAGTAAAAAATTATTTTTTGCAAAATTTACTATAGAAAAGGCAATCCCTGGCGCAATTACAATTTGCGACAGTATAAAATTATTTTTTGAATAATTTACTATAGAAAAGGCAATCCCTGGCGTAATTAAAATTTGCGACAGTAGAAAATTAATTTTTGAAAAATTTACTATAGAAAAGGCAATCCCTGGCGTATTTAAAATTTGCGACAATAAAAAATTAATTTGTGAAAAATTTACCTGGCGAAGTTGAAATTTGCGAGAGTAAAAAATTATTTTTTGAATAATTTACTGTAGAAAAGGCAATCCCTGGCGCAATTAAAACTTGCGATAGTAAAAAATTATTTTTTGAATAATTTACTATAGAAAAGGCAATCCCTGGCTTAATTAAAATTTGCGACAGTTGAAAATTATTTTTTGAATAATTTACTATAGAAAAGGCAATCCCTGGCGCAATTAAAATTTGCGACAGTAGAAAATTATTTTTTGAATAATTTACTATAGAAAAGGCAATCCCTGGCGCAATTACAATTTGCGACAGTAGAAAATTATTTTTTGAATAATTTACTATAGAAAAGGCAATCCCTGGCGTAATTAAAATTTGCGACAGTTGAAAATTATTTTTTGAATAATTTACTATAGAAAATGCAATCCTTGGCGTAATTAAAATTTGCGACAGTATAAAATTATTTTGTGAGAAATTTACTATAGAAAAGGCAATCCCTGACGCAATTACAATTTGCGACAGTTGAAAATTATTTTTTGAATAATTTACTATAGAAAAGGCAATCCCTGGCGCAATTAAAATTTGCGACAGTTGAAAATTATTTTTTGAATAATTTACTATAGAAAAGGCAATCCCTGGGATATTTAAAATTTGCGACAGTATAAAATTATTTTTTGAAAAATTTACTATAGAAAAGGTAATCCCTGGCGTAATTAAAATTTGCGACAGTTGAAAATTATTTTTTGAATAATTTACTATAGAAAAGGCAATGCCTGGCGCAATTAAAATTTGCGACAGTAAAATATTATTTTTTGCAAA
Source organism: Dioctria linearis (assembly GCA_963930735.1). NCBI lineage: Eukaryota > Metazoa > Arthropoda > Insecta > Diptera > Asilidae > Dioctria > Dioctria linearis. Next base: position 116,609 of record CAWVNZ010002685.1, read on the forward strand.
ATTTATTATAGAAAAGGCAATCCCTGGCGTAATTAAAATTTGCGACAGTAGAAAATTATTTTTTGAATAATTTACTATAGAAAAGGCAATCCCTGGCGCACTTAAAATTTGCGACAGTAAAAAATTATTTTGTGAGAAATTTACTATAGAAAAGGCAATCCCTGGGATATTTAAAATTTGCTACAGTAGAAAAGTATTTTTTGAATAATTTACTATAGAAAAGGCAATCCCTGGCGCAATTAAAATTTGCGACAGTAAAAAATTATTTTTTGAATAATTTACTATAGAAAAGGCAATCCCTGGCGCAATTAAAATTTGCGACAGTTGAAAATTATTTTTTGAATAATTTACTATAGAAAAGGCAATCCCTGGCGCAATTAAAATTTGCGACAGTAAAAAATTATTTTTGCAAAATTTACTATAGAAACGGCAATCCCTGGCGCAATTACAATTTGCGACAGTTGAAAATTATTTTTTGAATAATTTACTATAGAAAAGGCAATCCCTGGCGCAATTAAAATTTGCGACAGTAAAAAATTATTTTTGCAAAATTTACTATAGAAAAGGCAATCCCTGGCGCACTTAAAATTTGCGACAGTAAAAAATTATTTTTTGAATAATTTACTATAGAAAAGGCAATCCCTGGCGTATTTAAAATTTGCGACAGTAAAAAATTAATTTGTGAAAAATTTACCTGGCGAAATTGAAATTTGCGAGAGTAAAAAATTATTTTTTGAATAATTTACTATAGAAAAGGCAATCCCTGGCGCAATTAAAATTTGCGACAATATAAAATTATTTTTTGAATAATTTACTATAGAAAAGGCAATCCCTGGCGTAATTAAAATTTGCGACAGTAGAAAATTATTTTTTGAATAATTTACTATAGAAAAGGCAATCCCTGGCGCAATTAAATTTGCGACAGTAAAAAATAATTTTTTTGCAAAATTTACTATAGAAAAGGCAATCCCTGGCGCACTTAAAATTTGCGACAGTAAAAAATTATTTTTTGAATAATTTACTATAGAAAAGGCAATCCCTGGCGTATTTAAAATTTGCGACAGTAAAAAATTAATTTGTGAAAAATTTACCTGGCGAAATTGAAATTTGCGAGAGTAAAAAATTATTTTTTGAATAATTTACTATAGAAAAGGCAATCCCTGGCGCAATTAAAATTTGCGACAGGATAAAATTATTTTTTGAATAATTTACTATAGAAAAGGCAATCCCTGGCGTAATTAAAATTTGCGACAGTAGAAAATTATTTTTTGAATAATTTACTATAGAAAAGGCAATCCCTGGCGCAATTAAAATTTGCGACAGTAGAAAATTATTTTTGAATAATTTACTATAGAAAAGGCAATCCCTGGCGTAATTAAAATTTGCGACAGTAGAAAATTATTTTTTGAATAATTTACTGTAGAAAAGGCAATCCCTGGGATATTTAAAATTTGCGACAGTAGAAAATTATTTTTTGAATAATTTACTATAGAAAAGGCAATCCCTGGCGCAATTAAAATTTGCGACAGTAAAAAATTATTTTTTGAATAATTTACTATAGAAAAGGCAATCCCTGGCGCAATTAAAATTTGCGACAGTTGAAAATTATTTTTTGAATAATTTACTATAGAAAAGGCAATCCCTGGCGCACTTAAAATTTGCGACAGTAGAAAATTATTTTTGAATAATTTACTATAGAAAAGGCAATCCCTGGCGCAATTAAAATTTGCGACAGTAGAAAATTATTTTTGAATAATTTACTATAGAAAAGGCAATCCCTGGCGTAATTAAAATTTGCGACAGTAGAAAATTATTTTTTGAATAATTTACTGTAGAAAAGGCAATCCCTGGGATATTTAAAATTTGCGACAGTAGAAAATTATTTTTTGAATAATTTACTATAGAAAAGGCATTCCCTGGCGTAATTAAAATTTGCGACAGTATAAAATTATTTTGTGAGAATTTACTATAGAAAAGGCAATCCCTGGCGTAATTAAAATTTGCGACAGTAGAAAATTATTTTTTGAATAATTTACTATAGAAAAGGCAATCCCTGGCGTAATTAAAACTTGCGACAGTATAAAATTATTTTTTGAAAAGTTTACTATAGAAAAGGCAATCCCTGGCGCAATTAAAATTTGCGACAGTTGAAAATTATTTTTTGAATAATTTACTATAGAAAAGGCAATCCCTGGCGTAATGAAAATTTGCGACAGTAGAAAATTATTTTTTGAAAAGTTTACTATAGAAAAGGCAATCCCTGGCGCAATTAAAATTTGCGACAGTAAAAAATTATTTTTTGAATAATTTACCTGGCGAAATTGAAATTTGCGAGAGTAAAAAATTATTTTTTGAATAATTTACTATAGAAAAGGCAATCCCTGGCGCAATTAAAATTTGCGACAGTTGAAAATTATTTTTTGCAAAATTTACTACAGAAGAGGCAATCCCTGGCGTAATTAAAATTTGCGACAGTAGAAAATTATTTTTTGAATAATTTACTATAGAAAAGGCAATCCCTGGAGCACTTAAATTTTGCGACAGTAAAAAATTATTTTGTGAGAAATTTACTATAGAAAAGGCAATCCCTGGGATATTTAAAATTTGCGACAGTAGAAAATTATTTTTTGAATAATTTACTATAGAAAAGGCAATCCATGGCGCAATTAAAATTTGCGACAGTAAAAAATTATTTTTTGAATAATTTACTATAGAAAAGGCAATACCTGGCGCAATGAAAATTTGCGACAGTTGAAAATTATTTTTTGAATAATTTACTATAGAAAAGGCAATCCCTGGCGCAATTAAAATTTGCTACAGTAAAAAATTATTTTTTGAATAATTTACTATAGAAAAGGCAGTCCCTGGCGCAATTAAAATTTGCGACAGTAGAAAATTATTTTTTGAATTATTTACTATAGAAAAGGCAATCCCTGGCGCAATTAAAATTTGCGACAGTAAAAAATAATTTTTTGCAAAATTTACTATAGAAAAGGCAATCCCTGGCGCACTTAAAATTTGCGACAGTAGAAAATTATTTTTTGAATAATTTACTATAGAAAAGGCAATCCCTGGCGCACTTAAAATTTGCGACAGTAAAAAATTATTTTGTGAGAAATTTACTATCGAAAATGCAATCCCTGGGATATTTAAAATTTGCGACAGTAGAAAATTATTTTTTGAATAATTTACTATAGAAAAGGCAATCCCTGGCGCAATTAAAATTTGCGACAGTAAAAAATTATTTTTTGAATAATTTACTATAGAAAAGGCAATCCCTGGCGTAATTAAAATTTGCGACAGTAGAAAATTATTTTTTGAATAATTTACTATAGAAAAGGCAATCCCTGGCGCAATTAAAATCTGCGACAGTAAAAAATTATTTTTTGAATAATTTACTATAGAAAAGGCAATCCCTGGCGCAATCAAAATTAGCGACAGTGTAAAATTATTTTTTGAATAATTTACTATAGAAAAGGCAATCCCTGGCGTAATTAAAATTTGCGACAGTATAAAATGATTTTTTGAATAATTTACTATAGAAAAGGCAATCCTTGGGGCACTTAAAATTTGCGACAGTAAAAAATTATGTTTTGAATAATTTACTATAGAAAAGGCAATCCCTGGCGTAATTAAAATTTGCGACAGTTGAAAATTATTTTTTGAATAATTTACTATAGAAAAGGCAATCCCTGGCGCAATTAAAATTTGCGACAGTAAAAAATTATTTTTTGCAAAATTTACTATAGAAAAGGCAATCCCTGGCGTCATTAAAATTTGCGACAGTATAAAATTATTTTTTGCAAAATTTACTATAGAAAAGGCAATCCCTGGCGTATTTAAAATTTGAGACAGTAAAAAATTATTTTTTGAATAATTTACTATAGAAAGTCAATCCCTGGCGTAATTAAAATTTGCGACAGTAGAAAATTAATTTGTGAAAAATCTACCTGGCGAAATTGAAATTTGCGAGAGTAAAAAATTATTTTTTGAATAATTTACTGTAGAAAAGGCAATACCTGTCGCAATTAAAACTTGCGATAGTAAAAAATTATTTTTTGAATAATTTACTATAGAAAAGGCAATCCCTGGCGTAATTAAAATTTGCGACAGTTGAAAATTATTTTTTGAATAATTTACTATAGAAAAGGCAATCCCTGGCGCAATTAAAATTTGCGACAGTAGAAAATTATTTTTTGAATAATTTACTATAGAAAAGGCAATCCCTGGCGCAATTACAATTTGCGACAGTAGAAAATTATTTTTTGAATAATTTACTATAGAAAAGGCAATCCCTGGCGTAATTAAAATTTGCGACAGATGAAAATTATTTTTTGAATAATTTACTATAGAAAACGCAATCCCCGGCGTAATTAAAATTTGCGACAGTATAAAATTATTTTGTGAGAAATTTACTATAGAAAAGGCAATCCCTGGCGTAATTAAAATTTGCGACAGTAGAAAATTATTTTTTGAATAATTTACTATAGAAAAGGCAATCCCTGGCGTAATTAAAATTTGCGACAGTATAAAATTATTTTTTGAATAATTTACTATAGAAAAGGCAATCCCTGGCGTAATTAAAACTTGCAATAGTAAAAAATTATTTTTTGAAAAATTGACTATAGAAAAGGCAATCCCTGGCGAACTTAAAATTTGCGACAGTAGAAAATTATTTTTTGAATAATTTACTGTAGAAAAGGCAATCCCTGGCGTAATTAAAATTTGCGACAGTAAAAAATTATTTTTTGAATAATTTACTATAGAAAAGGCAATCCCTGGCCTAATTAAAATTTGCGACAGTAAAAAATTATTTTTTGAATAATTTACTATAGAAAAGGCAATCCCTGGCGTAATTAAAATTTGCGACAGTAGAAAATTATTTTTTGAATAATTTACTATAGAAAAGGCAATCCCTGGCGCACTTAAAATTTGCGACAGTAAAAAATTATTTTTTGAATAATTTACTATAGAAAAGGCAATCCCTGGCATAATTAAAATTTGCGAGAGTAGAAAATTATTTTTTGAATAATTTACTATAGAAAAGGCAATCCCTGGCGTAATTAAAATTTGCGACAGTATAAAATTATTTTTTGAATAATTTACTATAGAAAAGGCAATCCCTGGCGTAATTAAAATTTGCGACAGTAGAAAATTAATTTTTGAAAAATTTACTATAGAAAAGGCAATCCCTGGCGCAATTACAATTTGCGACAGTTGAAAATTATTTTTTGAATAATTTACTATAGAAAAGGCAATCCCTGGCGCAATTAAAATTTGCGACAGTTGAAAATTATTTTTTGAATTATTTACTATAGAAAAGGCAATCCCTGGCGGAATTAAAAATTGCGATAGTAAAAAATAATTTTTTGCAAAATTTACTATAGAAAAGGCAATCCCTGGCGCAATTACAATTTGCGACAGTTGAAATTTATTTTTTGAATAATTTACTATAGAAAAGGCAATCCCTGGCGGAATTAAAATTTGCGACAGTAAAAAATTATTTTTTGCAAAATTTACTATAGAAAAGGCAACCCCTGGCGCACTTAAAATTTGCGACAGTAAAAAATTATTTTGTGAGAAATTTACTATAGAAAAGGCAATCCCTGGCGCAATTACAATTTGCGACAGTTGAAAATTATTTTTTGAATAATTTACTATAGAAAAGGCAAGACCTGGCGCAATTAAAATTTGCGACAGTAAAAAATTATATTTTGCAAAATTTACTATAGAAAAGGCAACCCCTGGCGCACTTAAAATTTGCGACAGTAAAAAATTATTTTGTGAGAAATTTACTATAGAAAAGGCAATCCCTGGCGCAATTACAATTTGCGGCAGTTGAAAATTATTTTTTGAATAATTTACTATAGAAAAGGCAATCCCTGGCGCAATTAAAATTTGCGACAGTAAAAAATTATTTTTTGCAAAATTTACTATAGAAAAGGCAATACCTGGCGTCATTAAAATTTGCGACAGTATAAAATTATTTTTTGCAAAATTTACTATAGAAAAGGCAATCCCTGGCGTATTTAAAATTTGAGACAGTAAAAAATTATTTTTTGAATAATTTACTATAGAAAAGTCAATCCCTGGCGTAATTAAAATTTGCGACAGTAGAAAATTAATTTGTGAAAAATCTACCTGGCGAAATTGAAATTTGCGAGAGTAAAAAATTATTTTTTGAATAATTTACTGTAGAAAAGGCAATACCTGTCGCAATAAAAACTTGCGATAGTAGAAAATTATTTTTTGAATAATTTACTATAGAAAAGGCAATCCCTGGCGCAATTAAAATTTGCGACAGTAAAAAATTATTTTTTGAATAATTTACTATAGAAAAGGCAATCCCTGGCGTAATTAAAATTTGCGACAGTAGAAAATTATTTTTTGAATAATTTACTATAGAAAAGGCAATCCCTGGCGCAATTAAAATCTGCGACAGTAAAAAATTATTTTTTGAATAATTTACTATAGAAAAGGCAATCCCTGGCGCAATCAAAATTTGCGACAGTGTAAAATTATTTTTTGAATAATTTACTATAGAAAAGGCAATCCCTGGCGTAATTAAAATTTGCGACAGTATAAAATTATTTTTTGAATAATTTACTATAGAAAAGGCAATCCTTGGCGCACTTAAAATTTGCGACAGTAAAAAATTATTTTTTGAATAATTTACTATAGAAAAGGCAATCCCTGGCGTAATTAAAATTTGCGACAGTTGAAAATTATTTTTTGAATAATTTACTATAGAAAAGGCAATCCCTGGCGCAACTAAAATTTGCGACAGTAAAAAATTATTTTTTGCAAAATTTACTATAGAAAAGGCAATCCCTGGCGTCATTAAAATTTGCGACAGTATAAAATTATTTTTTGCAAAATTTACTATAGAAAAGGCAATCCCTGGCGTATTTAAAATTTGAGACAGTAAAAAATTATTTTTTGAATAATTTACTATAGAAAAGTCAATCCCTGGCGTAATTAAAATTTCCGACAGTAGAAAATTAATTTGTGAAAAATCTACCTGGCGAAATTGAAATTTGCGAGAGTAAAAAATTATTTTTTGAATAATTTACTGTAGAAAAGGCAATACCTGTCGCAATTAAAACTTGCGATAGTAAAAAATTATTTTTTGAATAATTTACTATAGAAAAGGCAATCCCTGGCGTAATTAAAATTTGCGACAGTTGAAAATTATTTTTTGAATAATTTACTATAGAAAAGGCAATCCCTGGCGCAATTAAAATTTGCGACAGTAGAAAATTATTTTTTGAATAATTTACTATAGAAAAGGCAATCCCTGGCGCAATTACAATTTGCGACAGTAGAAAATTATTTTTTGAATAATTTACTATAGAAAAGGCAATCCCTGGCGTAATTAAAATTTGCGACAGATGAAAATTATTTTTTGAATAATTTACTATAGAAAACGCAATCCCTGGCGTAATTAAAATTTGCGACAGTATAAAATTATTTTGTGAGAAATTTACTATAGAAAAGGCAATCCCTGGCGTAATTAAAATTTGCGACAGTAGAAAATTATTTTTTGAATAATTTACTATAGAAAAGGCAATCCCTGGCGTAATTAAAATTTGCGACAGTATAAAATTATTTTTTGAATAATTTACTATAGAAAAGGCAATCCCTGGCGTAATTAAAACTTGCGATAGTAAAAAATTATTTTTTGAAAAATTGACTATAGAAAAGGCAATCCCTGGCGCACTTAAAATTTGCGACAGTAGAAAATTATTTTTTGAATAATTTACTGTAGAAAAGGCAATCCCTGGCGTAATTAAAATTTGCGACAGTAAAAAATTATTTTTTGAATAATTTACTATAGAAAAGGCAATCCCTGGCGTAATTAAAATTTGCGACAGTAAAAAATTATTTTTTGAATAATTTACTATAGAAAAGGCAATCCCTGGCGTAATTAAAATTTGCGACAGTAAAAAATTATTTTTTGAATAATTTACTATAGAAAAGGCAATTCCTGGCGCACTTAAAATTTGCGACAGTAAAAAATTATTTTTTGAATAATTTACTATAGAAAAGGCAATCCCTGGCGTAATTAAAATTTGCGACAGTAGAAAATTATTTTTTGAATAATTTACTATAGAAAAGGCAATCCCTGGCGTAATTAAAATTTGCGACAGTATAAAATTATTTTTTGAATAATTTACTATAGAAAAGGCAATCCCTGGCGTAATTAAAATTTGCGACAGTAGAAAATTAATTTTTGAAAAATTTACTATAGAAAAGGCAATCCCTGGCGCAATTACAATTTGCGACAGTTGAAAATTATTTTTTGAATAATTTACTATAGAAAAGGCAATCCCTGGCGCAATTAAAATTTGCGACAGTTGAAAATTATTTTTTGAATTATTTACTATAGAAAAGGCAATCCCTGGCGGAATTAAAAATTGCGATAGTAAAAAATAATTTTTTGCAAAATTTACTATAGAAAAGGCAATCCCTGGCGCAATTACAATTTGCGACAGTTGAAAATTATTTTTTGAATAATTTACTATAGAAAAGGCAATCCCTGGCGCAATTAAAATTTGCGACAGTAAAAAATTATTTTTTGCAAAATTTACTATAGAAAAGGCAACCCCTGGCGCACTTAAAATTTGCGACAGTAAAAAATTATTTTGTGAGAAATTTACTATAGAAAAGGCAATCCCTGGCGCAATTACAATTTGCGACAGTTGAAAATTATTTTTTGAATAATTTACTATAGAAAAGGCAATCCCTGGCGCAATTAAAATTTGCGACAGTTGAAAATTATTTTTTGATTAATTTACTATAGAAAAGGCAATCCCTGGCGTAATTAAAACTTGCGATAGTAAAAAATTATTTTTTGAAAAATTTACTATAGAAAAGGCAATCCCTGGCGTAATTAAAATTTGCGACAGTTGAAAATTATTTTTTGAATAATTTACTATAGAAAAGGCAATCCCTGGCGCAATTAAAATTTGCGACAGTAAAAAATTATTTTTTGCAAAATTTACTATAGAAAAGGCAATCCCTGGCGTAATTAAAATTTGCGACAGTAGAAAATTATTTTTTGAATAATTTACTATAGAAAAGGCAATCCCTGGCGCACTTAAAATTTGCGACAGTAGAAAATTATTTTGTGAGAAATTTACTATAGAAAAGGCAATCCCTGGGATATTTAAAATTTGCGAGAGAAGAAAATTATTTTTTGAATAATTTACTATAGAAAAGGCAATCCCTGGCGCAATTAAAATTTGCGATAGTAAAAAATTATTTTTTGAAAAATTTACTATAGAAAAGGCAATTCCTGGCGTAATTAAAATTTGCGACAGTTGAAAATTATTTTTTGAATAATTTACTATAGAAAAGGCAATCCCTGGCGCAATTAAAATTTGCGACAGTAAAAAATTATTTTTTGAAAAATTTACTATAGAAAAGGCAATCCCTGGCGTAATTAAAATTTGCGACAGTTGAAAATTATTTTTTGAATAATTTACTATAGAAAAGGCAATCCCTGGCGCAATTAAAATTTGCGACAGTAAAAAATTATTTTTTGCAAAATTTACTATAGAAAAAGCAATCCCTGGCGCAATTACAATTTGCGACAGTTGAAAATTATTTTTTGAATAATTTACTATAGAAAAGGCAATCCCTGGCGCAATTAAAATTTGCGACAGTAAAAAATTATTTTTTGAATAATTTACTATAGAACAGGCAATTCCTGGCGTAATTAAAATTTGCGACAGTAGAAAATTATTTTTTGAATAATTTACTATAGAAAAGGCAATCCCTGGCGCAATTAAAATTTGCGACAGTAAAAAATTATTTTTTGAATAATTTACTATAGAAAAGGCAATCCCTGGCGTAATTAAAATTTGCGACAGTAAAAAATTATTTTTTGAATAATTTACTATAGAAAAGGCAATCCCTGGCGCAATTAAAATTTGCGACAGTAAAAAATTATTTTTTGAATAATTTACTATAGAAAAGGCAATCCCTGGCGCAATTAAAATTTGCGACAGTAGAAAATTATTTTTTGAATAATTTACTATAGAAAAGGCAATCCCTGGGATATTTAAAATTTGCGACAGTTGAAAATTATTTTTTGAATAATTTACTATAGAAAAGGCAATCCCTGGCGTAATTAAAACTTGCGATAGTAAAAAATTATTTTTTGAAAAATTTACTATAGAAAAGGCAATCCCTGGCGTAATTAAAATTTGCGACAGTTGAAAATTATTTTTTGAATAATTTACTATAGAAAAGGCAATCCCTGGCGCAATTAAAATTTGCGACAGTAAAAAATTATTTTTTGCAAAATTTACTATAGAAAAGGCAATCCCTGGCGTAATTAAAATTTGCGACAGTAGAAAATTATTTTTTGAATAATTTACTATAGAAAAGGCAATCCCTGGCGCACTTAAAATTTGCGACAGTAAAAAATTATTTTGTGAGAAATTTACTATAGAAAAGGCAATCCCTGGGATATTTAAAATTTGCGACAGTAAAAAATTATTTTTTGAATAATTTACTATAGAAAAGGCAATCCCTGGCGCAATTAAAATTTGCGACAGTAAAAATTATTTTTTGAATAATTTACTATAGAAAAGGCAATCCCTGGCGCAATTAAAATTTGCGACAGTAAAAATTATTTTTTGAATAATTTACTATAGAAAAGGCAATCCCTGGCGCAATTAAAATTTGCGACAGTAGAAAATTATTTTTTGAATAATTTACTATAGAAAAGGCAATCCCTGGGATATTTAAAATTTGCGACAGTAAAAAATTATTTTTTGAATAATTTACTATAGAAAAGGCAATCACTGGCGCAATTAAAATTTGCGACAGTAAAAATTATTTTTTGAATAATTTACTATAGAAAAGGCAATCCCTGGCGCAATTAAAATTTGCGACAGTAAAAATTATTTTTTGAATAATTTACTATAGAAAAGGCAATCCCTGGCGCACTTAAAATTTGCGACAGTAAAAAATTATTTTGTGAGAAATTTACTATCGAAAATGCAATCCCTGGGATATTTAAAATATGCGACAGTAGAAAATTATTTTTTGAATAATTTATTATAGAAAAGGCAATCCCTGGCGCAATTAAAATTTGCGACAGTTAAAAATTATTTTTTGAATAATTTACTATAGAAAAGGCAATCCCTGGCGCAATTAAAATTTGCGACAGTTGAAAATTATTATTTGAATAATTTACTATAGAAAAGGCAATCCCTGGCGCAATTAAAATTTGCGACAGAAAAAAATTATTTTTTGAATAATTTACTATAGAAAAGGAAATCCCTGGCGCAATTAAAATTTGCGACAGTAGAAAATTATTTTTTGAATAATTTACTATAGAAAAGGCAATCCCTGGCGCAATTAAAATTTGCGACAGTAAAAAATTATTTTTTGAATAATTTACTATAGGAAAGGCAATCCCTGGCGCACTTAAAATTTGCGATAGTAAAAAATTATTTTTTGAATAATTTACTATAGAAAAGGTAATCCCTGGCGTAATTAAAATTTGCGACAGTAGAAAATTATTTTTTGAATAATTTACTATAAAAAAGGCAATCCCTGGCGCAATTAAAATTTGCGACAGTAAAAAATTATTTTTTGAATAATTTACTATAGAAAAGGCAATCCCTGGCGCAATTAAAATTTGCGACAGTATAAAATTATTTCTTGAATAATTTACTATAGAAAAGGCAATCCCTGACGTAATTAAAATTTGCGACAGTATAAAATTATTTTTTGAATAATTTACTATAGAAAAGGCAATTCCTGGCGCACTTAAAATTTGCGAAAGTAAAAAAATTATTTTTTGAATAATTTACTATAGAAAAGGCAATCCCTGGCGTAATTAAAATTTGCGACAGTTGAAAATTATTTTTTGAATAATTTACTATAGAAAAGGCAATCCCTGGCGCAATTAAAATTTGCGACAGTAAAAAATTATTTTTTGCAAAATTTACTATAGAAAAGGCAATCCCTGGCGTCATTAAAATTTGCGACAGTATAAAATTATTTTTTGCAAAATATACTATAGAAAAGGCAATCCCTGGCGTATTTAAAATTTGCGACAGTAAAAAATTATTTTTTGAATAATTTACTATAGAAAAGGCAATCCCTGGCGTAATTAAAATTTGCGACAGTAGAAAATTAATTTGTGAAAAATTTACCTGGCGAAATTGAAATTTGCGAGAAAAAAAATATTTTTTGAATAATTTACTGTAGAAAAGGCAATACTTGTCGCAATTAAAACTTGCGATAGTAAAAAATTATTTTTTGAATAATTTACTATAGAAAAGGCAATCCCTGGAGTAATTAAAATTTGCGACAGTTGAAAGTTATTTTTTGAATAATTTACTATAGAAAAGGCAATCCCTGGCGCAATTAAAATTTGCGACAGTAGAAAATTATTTTTTGAATAATTTACTATAGAAAAGGCAATCCCTGGCGCAATTACAATTTGCGACAGTAGAAAATTATTTTTTGAATAATGTACTATTGAAATGACAATCCCTGGCGTAATTAAAATTTGCGACAGTTGAAAATTATTTTTTGAATAATTTACTATAGAAAAGGCAATCCCTGGCGTAATTAAAATTTGCGACAGTTGAAAATTATTTTTTGAATAATTTAGTATAGAAAAGGCAATCCCTGGCGCAATTATAATTTGCGACAGTAGAAAATTATTTTTTGAATAATTTACTATAGAAAAGGCAATCCCTGGCGCAATTACAATTTGCGACAGTAGAAAATTATTTTTTGAATAATTTACTATAGAAAAGGCAATCCCTGGCGTAATTAAAATTTGCGACAGTAAAAAATTATTTTTTGAATAATTTACTATAGAAAAGGCAATCCCTGGCGTAACTAAAATTTGCGACAGTAAAAAATTATTTTTTGAATAATTTACTATAGAAAAGGCAATCCCTGGAGTAATTAAAATTTGCGACAGTAAAAAATTATTTTTTGAATAATTTACTATAGAAAAGGCAATCCCTGGCGCACTTAAAATTTGCGACAGTAAAAAATTATTTTTTGAATAATTTACTATAGAAAAGGCAATCCCTGGCGTAATTAAAATTTGCGACAGTAGAAAATTATTTTTTGAATAATTTAATATAGAAAAGGCAATCCCTGGCGCAATTACAATTTGCGACAGTTGAAAATTATTTTTTTGAATAATTTACTATAGAAAAGGCAATCCCTGGCGCAATTAAAATTTGCGACAGTTGAAAATTATTTTTTGAATAATTTACTATAGAAAAGGCAATCCCTGGCGGAATTAAAATTTGCGATAGTAAAAAATAATTTTTTGCAAAATTTACTATAGAAAAGGCAATCCCTGGCGTAATTACAATTTGCGACAGTTGAAAATTATTTTTTGAATAATTTACTGTAGAAAAGGCAATCCCTGGCGCAATTAAAATTTGCGACAGTAAAAAATTATTTTTTGCAAAATTTACTATAGAAAAAACAATCCCTGGCGCACTTAAAATTTGCGACAGTAAAAAATTATTTTGTGAGAAATTTACTATAGAAAAGGCAATCCCTGGCGCAATTACAATTTGCGACAGTATAAAATTATTTTTTGAGTAATTTCCTATAGAAAAGGCAATTCCTGGCGCACTTAAAATTTGCGACAGTAAAAAATTATTTTTTGAATAATTTACTATAGAAAAGGCAATCCCTGGCGTAATTAAAATTTGCGACAGTTGAAAATTATTTTTTGAATAATTTACTATAGAAAAGGCAATCCCTGGCGCAATTAAAATTTGCGACAGTAAAAAATTATTTTTTTGCAAAATTTACTATAGAAAAGGCAATCCCTGGCGTCATTAAAATTTGCGACAGTATAAAATTATTTTTTGCAAAATTTACTATAGAAAAGGCAATCCCTGGCGTATTTAAAATTTGCGACAGTAAAAAATTATTTTTTGAATAATTTACTATAGAAAAGGCAATCCCTGGCGTAATTAAAATTTGCGACAGTAGAAAATTAATTTGTGAAAAATTTACCTGGCGAAATTGAAATTTGCGAGAGTAAAAAAATATTTTTTGAATAATTTACTGTAGAAAAGGCAATCCCTGGCGCAATTAAAATTTGCGACAGTAAAAAATTATTTTTTGCAAAATTTACTATAGAAAAAACAATCCCTGGCGCACTTAAAATTTGCGACAGTAAAAAATTATTTTGTGAGAAATTTACTATAGAAAAGGCAATCCCTGGCGCAATTACAATTTGCGACAGTAAAAAATTATTTTTTGCAAAATTTACTATAGAAAAGGCAATCCCTGGCGTCATTAAAATTTGCGACAGTATAAAATTATTTTTTGCAAAATTTACTATAGAAAAGGCAATCCCTGGCGTATTTAAAATTTGCGACAGTAAAAAATTATTTTTTGCAAAATTTACTATAGAAAAGGCAATCCCTGGCGTCATTAAAATTTGCGACAGTATAAAATTATTTTTTGAATAATTTACTATAGAAAAGGCAATCCCTGGCGTAATTAAAATTTGCGACAGTTGAAAATTATTTTTTGAATAATTTACTATAGAAAAGGCAATCACTGGCGCAATTAAAATTTGCGACAGTAGAAAATTATTTTTTGAATAATTTACTATAGAAAAGGCAATCCCTGGCGCAATTACAATTTGCGACAGTAGAAAATTATTTTTTGAATAATTTACTATTGAAAAGGCAATCCCTGGCGTAATTAAAATTTGCGACAGTTGAAAATTATTTTTGAATAATTTACTATAGAAAAGGCAATCCCTGGCGTAATTAAAATTTGCGACAGTTGAAAATTATTTTTGAATAATTTACTACAGAAAAGGCAATCCCTGGCGCAATTGAAATTTGCGACAGTAGAAAATTATTTTTTGCATAATTTATTATAGAAAAGGCAATCCCTGGCGCAATTACAATTTGCGACAGTAGAAAATTATTTTTTGAATAATTTATTATAGAAAAGGCAATCCCTGGCGTAATTAAAATTTGCGACAGTAAAAAATTATTTTTTGAATAATTTACTATAGAAAAGGCAATCCCTGGCGTAATTAAAATTTGCGACAGTAAAAAATTATTTTTTGAATAATTTACTATAGAAAAGGCAATCCCTGGCGTAATTAAAATTTGCGACAGTAAAAAATTATTTTTTGAATAATTTACTATAGAAAAGGCAATCCCTGGCGCACTTAAAATTTGCGACAGTAAAAAATTATTTTTTGAATAATTTACTATAGAAAAGGCAATCCCTGGCGTAATTAAAATTTGCGACAGTAGAAAATTATTTTTTTAATAATTTACTATAGAAAAGGCAATCCCTGGCGTAATTAAAATTTGCGACAGTATAAAATTATTTTTTGAATAATTTACTATAGAAAAGGCAATCCCTGGCGTAATTAAAATTTGCGACAGTAGAAAATTAATTTTTGAAAAATTTACTATAGAAAAGGCAATCCCTGGCGCAATTACAATTTGCGACAGTTGAAAATTATTTTTTGAATAATTTACTATAGAAAAGGCAATCCCTGGCGCAATTAAAATTTGCGACAGTTGAAAATTATTTTTTGAATAATTTACTATAGAAAAGGCAATCCCTGGCGGAATTAAAATTTGCGATAGTAAAAAATAATTTTTTGCAAAATTTACTATAGAAAAGGCAATCCCTGGCGCAGTTACAATTTGCGACAGTTGAAAATTATTTTTTGAATAATTTACTATAGAAAAGGCAATCCCTGGCGCAATTAAAATTTGCGACAGTAAAAAATTATTTTTTGCAAAATTTACTGTAGAAAAGGCAATCCCTGGCGCACTTAAAATTTGCGACAGTAAAAAATTATTTTGTGAGAAATTTACTATAGAAAAGGCAATCCCTGGCGCAATTACAATTTGCGACAATTGAAAATTATTTTTTGAATAATTTACTATAGAAAAGGCAATCCCTGGCGCAATTAAAATTTGCGACAGTTGAAAATTATTTTTTGAATAATTTACTATAGAAAAGGCAATCCCTGGGATATTTAAAATTTGCGACAGTTGAAAATTATTTTTTGAATAATTTACTATAGAAAAGGCAATCCCTGGCGTAATTAAAACTTGCGATAGTAAAAAATTATTTTTTGAAAAATTTACCATAGAAAAGGCAATCCCTGGCGTAATTAAAATTTGCGACAGTTGAAAATTATTTTTTGAATAATTTACTATAGAAAAGGCAATCCCTGGTGCAATTATAATTTGCGACAGTAAAAAATTATTTTTTGCAAAATTTACTATAGAAAAGGCAATCCCTGGCGTAATTAAAATTTGCGACAGTAGAAAATTATTTTTTGAATAATTTACTATAGAAAAGGCAATCCCTGGCGCACTTAAAATTTGCGACAGTAAAAAATTATTTTGTGAGAAATTTACTATAGAAAAGGGAATCCCTGGGATATTTAAAATTTGCGACAGTAGAAAATTATTTTTTGAATAATTTACTATAGAAAAGGCAATCCCTGGCGCAATTAAAATTTGCGACAGTAAAAAATTATTTTTTGAATAATTTACTATAGAAAAGGCAATCCCTGGCCCAATTAAAATTTGCGACAGATGAAAATTATTTTTTGAATAATTTACTATAGAAAAGGCAATCCCTGGCGCAATTAAAATTTGCGACAGTAAAAAATTATTTTTTGCAAAATTTACTATAGAAAAAGCAATCCCTCGCGCAATTACAATTTGCGACAGTTGAAAATTATTTTTTGAATAATTTACTATAGAAAAGGCAATCCCTGGCGTAATTAAAATTTGCGACAATAAAAAATTATTTTTTGAATAATTTACTATAGAAAAGGCAATCCCTGGCGCACTTAAAATTTGCGACAGTAAAAAATTATTTCTTGAATAATTTACTATAGAAAAGGCAATCCCTGGCGTAATTAAAATTTGCGACAGTAGACAATTATTTTTTGAATAATTTACTATAGAAAAGGCAATCCCTGGCGCAATTAAAATTTGCGACAGTAAAAATTATTTTTTGAATAATTTACTATAGAAAAGGCAATCCCTGGCCTAATTAAAATTTGCGACAGTAAAAAATTATTTTTTGAATAATTTACTATAGAAAAGGCAATCCCTGGCGCACTTAAAATTTGCGACAGTAAAAAATTATTTTTTGAATAATTTACTATAGAAAAGGCAATCCCTGGCGTAATTAAAATTTGCGACAGTAGAAAATTATTTTTTGAATAATTTACTATAGAAAAGGCAATCCCTGGCGCAATTAAAATTTGCGACAGTATAAAATTATTTTTTGAATAATTTACTATAGAAAAGGCAATCCCTGGCGTAGTTAAAATTTGCGACAGTAGAAAATTAATTTTTGAAAAATTTACTATAGAAAAGGCAATCCTTGGCGCAATTACAATTTGCGACAGTTGAAAATTATTTTTTGAATAATTTACTATAGAAAAGGCAATCCCTGGCGTAGTTAAAATTTGCGACAGTAAAAAATTATTTTTTACAAAATTTACTATAGGAAAGGCAATCCCTGGCGCAATTAAAATTTGCGACAGTTGAAAATTATTTTTTGAATAATTTACTATAGAAAAGGCAATCCCTGGCGTAGTTAAAATTTGCGACAGTAAAAAATTATTTTTTACAAAATTTACTATAGGAAAGGCAATCCCTGGCGTAATTAAAATTTGCGACAGTAAAAAATTAATTTTTGAAAAATTTACTATAGAAAAGCCAATCCTTGGCGCAATTACAATTTGCGACAGTTGAAAATTATTTTTTGAATAATTTACTATAGAAAAGGCAATCCCTGGCGCAATTAAAATTTGCGACAGTTGAAAATTATTTTTTGAATAATTTACTATAGAAAAGGCCATCCCTGGGATATTTAAAATTTACTACAGTAGAAAATTATTTTTTGAATAATTTACTATAGAAAAGGCAATCCCTGGCGTAATTAAAACTTGCGATAGTAAAAAATTATTTTTGAAAAATTTACTATAGAAAAGGCAATCCCTGGCGTAATTAAAATTTGCGACAGTTGAAAATTATTTTTTGAATAATTTACTGTAGAAAAGGCAATCCCTCGCGCAATTAAAACTTGCGATAGTAAAAAATTATTTTGTGAGAAATTTACTATAGAAAAGGCAATCCGTGGCGTAATTAAAATTTGCGACAGTATAAAATTATTTTTTGAATAATTTACTATAGAAAAGGCAACCCTGGCGCACGTAAAATTTGCGACAGTAAAAAATAATTTTTTGAATAAGTTACTATAGAAAAGGCAATCCCTGGCGTAATTAAAATTTGCGACAGTTGAAAATTATTTTTTGAATAATTTACTATAGAAAAGGCAATCCCTGGCGCAATTAAAATTTGCGACAGTAAAAAATTATTTTTTGCAAAATTTACTATAGAAAAGGCAATCCCTGGCGTAATTAAAATTTGCGACAGTATAAAATTATTTTTTGCAAAATTTACTATAGAAAAGGCAATCCCTGGCGCAATTAAAATTTGCGACAGTAGAAAATTATTTTTTGAATAATTTACTATAAGAAAAGGCAATCCCTGGCGTAATTAAAATTTGCGACAGTTGAAAATTATTTTTAGAATAATTTACTATAGAAAAGGCAATCCCTGGCGTAATTAAAATTTGCGACAGTATAAAATTATTTTTTGAATAATTTACTATAGAAAAGGCAATCCCTGGCGCACTTAAAATTTGCGACAGTAGAAAATTATTTTTTGAATAATTTACTATAGAAAAGGCAATCCCTGGCGTTATTAAAATTTGCGACAGTAAAAAATTATTTTTTGAATAATTTACTATAGAAAAGGCAATCCTGGCGTAATTAAAATTTGCGGCAGTAGAAAATTATTTTTTGAATAATTTACTATAGAAAAGGCAATCCCTGGCGCAATTAAAATTTGCGACAGTATAAAATTATTTTTTGAATAATTTACTATAGAAAAGGCAATCCCTGGCGTAATTAAAATTTGCGACAGTATAAAATTATTTTTTGAATAATTTACTATAGAAAAGGCAATCCCTGGCGCAATTAAAATTTGCGACAGTAGAAAATTATTTTTTGAATAATTTACTATAGAAAAGGCAATCCCTGGCGTTATTAAAATTTGCGACAGTAAAAAATTATTTTTTGAATAATTTACTATAGAAAAGGCAATCCCTGGCGTAATTAAAATTTGCGACAGTAAAAAATTATTTTTTGAATAATTTACAATAGAAAAGGCAATCCCTGGCGCAATTAAAATTTGCGACAGTAGAAAATTATTTTTTGAATAATTTACTATAGAAAAGGCAATCCCTGGCGTAATTAAAATTTGCGACAGTTGAAAATTATTTTTAGAATAATTTACTATAGAAAAGGCAATCCCTGGCGTAATTAAAATTTGCGACAGTATAAAATTATTTTTTGAATAATTTACTATAGAAAAGGCAATCCCTGGCGCACTTAAAATTTGCGACAGTAGAAAATTATTTTTTGAATAATTTACTATAGAAAAGGCAATCCCTGGCGTTATTAAAATTTGCGACAGTAAAAAATTATTTTTTGAATAATTTACTATAGAAAAGGCAATCCCTGGCGTAATTAAAATTTGCGACAGTAAAAAATTATTTTTTGAATAATTTACAATAGAAAAGGCAATCCCTGGCGCAATTAAAATTTGCGACAGTAGAAAATTATTTTTTGGATAATTTACTATAGAAAAGGCAATCCCTGGCGCAATTAAAATTTGTGACAGTAAAAAATTATGTTTTGAATAATTTACTATAGAGAAGGCAATCCCTGGCGCAATTAAAATTTGCGACAGTTGAAAATTATTTTTTGAATAATTTACTATAGAAAAGGCAATCCCTGGCGCAATTAAAATTTGCGACAGTAAAAAATTATTTTTTGAATAATTTACTATAGAAAAGGCAATCCCTGGCGTAATTAAAATTTGCGGCAGTAAAAAATTATTTTTTGAATAATTTACTATAGAAAAGGCAATCCCTGGCGTAATTAAAATTTGCGACAGTAAAAAATTATTTTTTGAATAATTTACAATAGAAAAGGCAATCCCTGGCGCAATTAAAATTTGCGACAGTAGAAAATTATTTTTTGAATAATTTACTATAGAAAAGGCAATCCCTGGCGCAATTAAAATTTGTGACAGTAAAAAATTATTTTTTGAATAATTTACTATAGAGAAGGCAATCCCTGGCGCAATTAAAATTTGCGACAGTTGAAAATTATTTTTTGAATAATTTACTATAGAAAAGGCAATCCCTGGCGCACTTAAAATTTGCGACAGTAAAAAATTATTTTGTGAGAAATTTACTATAGAAAAGGCAATCCCTGGGATATTTAAAATTTGCGACAGAAGAAAATTATTTTTTGAATAATTTACTATAGAAAAGGCTATCCCTGGCGTAATTAAAACTTGCGATAGTAAAAAATTATTTTTTGAAAAATTTACTATAGAAAAGGCAATCCCTGGCGTAATTCAAATTTGCGAGAGTTGAAAATTATTTTTTGAATAATTTACTATAGAAAAGGCAATCCCTGGCGCAATTAAAATTTGCGACATTAAAAAATTATTTTTTGCAAAATTTACTATAGAAAAGGCAATCCCTGGCGTAATTAAAATTTGCGACAGTAGAAAATTATTTTTTGAATAATTTACTGTAGAAAAGGCAATCCCTGGCGCACTTAAAATTTGCGACAGTAAAAAATTATTTTGTGAGAAATTTACTATAGAAAAGGCAATCCCTGGGATATTTAAAATTTGCGACAGTAGAAAATTATTTTTTGAATAATTTACTATAGAAAAGGCAATCCCTGGCGCAATTAAAATTTGTGACAGTAAAAAATTATTTTTTGAATAATATACTATAGAGAAGGCAATCCCTGGCGCAATTAAAATTTGCGACAGTTGAAAATTATTTTTTGAATAATTTACTATAGAAAAGGCAATCCCTGGCGTAATTAAAATTTGCGACAGTAAAAATTATTTTTTGAATAATTTACTATAGAAAAGGCAATCCCTGGCGTAATTAAAATTTGCGACAATAAAAAATTATTTTTTGAATAATTTACTACAGAAAAGGCAATCCCTGGCGTAATTAATATTTGCGACAGTAAACAATTATTTTTTGAATAATTTGCTATAGAAAAGGCAATCCCTGGGATATTTAAAATTTGCGACAGTAGAAAATAATTTTTTGAATAATTTACTATAGAAAAGGCAATCCCTGGCGCAATTAAAAATTGCGACAGTAAAAAATTATTTTTTGAATAATTTACTATAGAAAAGGCAATCCCTGGCGCAATTAAAATTTGCGACAGTTGAAAATTATTTTTTGAATAATTTACTATAGAAAAGGCAATCCCTGGGATATTTAAAATTTGCGACAGTAAAAAATTATTTTTTGCAAAATTTACTATAGAAAAGGCAATCCCTGGCGCAATTACAATTTGCGACTGTTGAAAATTATTTTTTGAATAATTTACTATAGAAAAGGCAATCCCTTTCGCAGTTAAAATTTGCGACAGTAAAAAATTATTTTTTGCAAAATTTACTATAGAAAAGGCAATCCCTGGCGTAATTCAAATTTGCGATAGTTGAAAATTATTTTTTGAATAATTTACTATAGAAGAGGCAATCCTGGCGCAATTAAAATTTGCGACAGTAAAAAATTATTTTTTGCAAAATTTACTATAGAAAAGCAATCCCTGTCGTAATTAAAATTTGCGACAGTAGAAAATTATTTTTTGAATAATTTACTGTAGAAAAGGCAATCCCTGGCGCACTTAAAATTTGCGACAGTAAAAAATTATTTTGTGAGAAATTTACTATAGAAAAGGCAATCCCTGGGATATTTAAAATTTGCGACAGTAGAAAATTATTTTTTGAATAATTTACTATAGAAAAGGCAATCCCTGGCGCAATTAAAATTTGTGACAGTAAAAAATTATTTTTTGAATAATTTACTATAGAGAAGGCAATCCTTGGCGCAATTACAATTTGCGACAGTTGAAAATTATTTTTTGAATAATTTACTATAGAAAAGGCAATCCCTGGCGCACTTAAAATTTACGACAGTAAAAAATTATTTTTTGCAAAATTTACTATAGAAAAAGCAATCCCTGGCGCAATTACAATTTGCGACAGTTGAAAATTATTTTTTGAATAATTTACTATAGAAAAGGCAATCCCTGGCGTAATTAAAATTTGCGACAATAAAAAATTATTTTTTGAATAATTTACTATAGAAAAGGCAATCCCTGGCGCACTTAAAATTTGCGACAGTAAAAAATTATTTCTTGAATAATTTACTATAGAAAAGGCAATCCCTGGCGTAATGAAAATTTGCGACAGTAGACAATTATTTTTTTAATAATTTACTATAGAAAAGGCAATCCCTGGCGCAATTAAAATTTGCGACAGTAAAAAATTATTTTTTGAATAATTTACTATAGAAAAGGCAATCCCTGGCGTAATTAAAATTTGCGACAATAAAAAATTATTTTTTGAATAATTTATAGAAAAGGCAATCCCTGGCGCACTTAAAATTTGCGACAGTAAAAAATTATTTTGTGAGAAATTTACTATAGAAAAGGCAATCCCTGGGATATTTAAAATTTGCGACAGTAGAAAATTATTTTTTGAATAATTTACTATAGAAAAGGCAATCCCTGGCGCAATTAAAATTTGTGACAGTAAAAAATTATTTTTTGAATAATTTACTATAGAGAAGGCAATCCCTGGCGCAATTAAAATTTGCGACAGTTGAAAATTATTTTTTGAATAATTTACTATAGAAAAGGCAATCCCTGGCGTAATTAAAATTTGCGACAGTAAAAAATTATTTTTTGAATAATTTACTATTGAAAAGGCAATCCCTGGCGTAATTAAAATTTGCGACAGTAAAAAATTATTTTTTGAATAATTTACTACAGAAAAGGCAATCCCTGGCGTAATTAATATTTGCGACAGTAAACAATTATTTTTTGAATAATTTGCTATAGAAAAGGCAATCCCTGGGATATTTAAAATTTGCGACAGTAGAAAATTATTTTTTGAATAATTTACTATAGAAAAGGCAATCCCTGGCGCAATTAAAATTTGCGACAGTAAAAAATTATTTTTTGAATAATTTACTATAGAAAAGGCAATCCCTGGCGCAATTAAAATTTGCGACAGTTGAAAATTATTTTTTGAATAATTTACTATAGAAAAGGCAATCCCTGGGATATTTAAAATTTGCGACAGTAAAAAATTATTGTTTTGCAAAATTTACTATAGAAAAGGCAATCCCTGGCGCAATTACAATTTGCGACAGTTGAAAATTATTTTTTGAATAATTTACTATAGAAAAGGCAATCCCTTTCGCAGTTAAAATTTGCGACAGTAAAAAATTATTTTTTGCAAAATTTACTATAGAAAAGGCAATCCCTGGCGTAATTAAAATCTGCGACAGTAGAAAATTATTTTTTGAATAATTTACTATAGAAAAGGCAATCCCTGGCGCACTTAAAATTTGCGACAGTAAAAAATTATTTTGTGAGAAATTTACTATAGAAAAGGCAATCCCTGGGATATTTAAAATTTGCGACAGTAAAAAATTATTTTTTGAATAATTTACTATAGAAAAGGCAATCCTTGGCGCAATTAAAATTTGCGACAGTAGAAAATTATTTTATGAATTATTTACTATAGAAAAGGCAATCCCTGGCGCAAATAAAATTTGCGACAGTAAAAAATTATTTTTTGCAAAATTTACTATAGAAAAGGCAATCCCTGGCGCACTTAAAATTTTGCGACAGTAAAAAATTATTTTGTGAGAAATTTACTATAGAAAAGGCAATCCCTGGGATATTTAAAATTTGCGACAGTGAAAAATTATTTTTTGAATAATTTACTATAGAAAAGGCAATCCCTGGCGCAATTAAAATTTGCGACAGTAAAAAATTATTTTTTGAATAATTTACTATAGAAAAGGCAATCCCTGGCGCAATTAAAATTTGCGACAGTAAAAAATTATTTTTTGAATAATTTACTATAGAAAAGGCAATCCCTGGCGTAATTAAAATTTGCGACAATAAAAAATTATTTTTTGAATAATTTATAGAAAAGGCAATCCCTGGCGCAATTAAAATTTGCGACAGTAAAAAATTATTTTTTGCAAAATTTACTATAGAAAAGGCAATCCCTGGCGTAATTAAAATCTGCGACAGTAGAAAATTATTTTTTGAATAATTTACTATAGAAAAGGCAATCCCTGGCGCACTTAAAATTTGCGACAGTAAAAAAATTATTTTGTGAGAAATTTACTATAGAAAAGGCAATCCCTGGGATATTTAAAATTTGCGACAGTAAAAAATTATTTTTTGAATAATTTACTATAGAAAAGGCAATCCCTGGCGCAATTAAAATTTGCGACAGTAAAAAATTATTTTTTGAATAATTTACTATAGAAAAGGCAATCCCTGGCGCAATTAAAATTTGCGACAGTAAAAAATTATTTTTTGAATAATTTACTATAGAAAAGGCAATCCTTGGCGCAATTAAAATTTGCGACAGTAGAAAATTATTTTATGAATTATTTACTATAGAAAAGGCAATCCCTGGCGCAAATAAAATTTGCGACAGTAAAAAATTATTTTTTGCAAAATTTACTATAGAAAAGGCAATCCCTGGCGCACTTAAAATTTGCGACAGTAGAAAATTATTTTTTGAATAATTTACTATAGAAAAGGCAATCCCTGGCGCACTTAAAATTTGCGACAGTAAAAAATTATTTTGTGAGAAATTTACTATCGAAAATGCAATCCCTGGGATATTTAAAATTTGCGACAGTAAAAAATTATTTTTTGAATAATTTACTATAGAAAAGGCAATCCCTGGCGCAATTAAAATTTGCGACAGTAGAAAATTATTTTTTGAATAATTTACTATAGAAAAGGCAATCCCTGGCGCAATTAAAATTTGCGACAGTAAAAAATTATTTTTTGAATAATTTACTATAGGAAAGGCAATCCCTGGCGCACTTAAAATTTGCGATAGTAAAAAATTATTTTTTGAATAATTTACTATAGAAAAGGCAATCCCTGGCGTAATTAAAATTTGCGACAGTAGAAAATTATTTTTTGAATAATTTACTATAAAAAAGGCAATCCCTGGCGCAATTAAAATTTGCGACAGTAAAAAATTATTTTTTGAATAATTTACTATAGAAAAGGCAATCCCTGGCGCAATTAAAATTTGCGACAGTATAAAATTATTTTTTGAATAATTTACTATAGAAAAGGCAATCCCTGACGTAATTAAAATTTGCGACAGTATAAAATTATTTTTTTGAATAATTTACTATAGAAAAGGCAATTCCTGGCGCACTTAAATTTGCGAAAGTAAAAAATTATTTTTTGAATAATTTACTATAGAAAAGGCAATCCCTGGCGTAATTAAAATTTGCGACAGTTGAAAATTATTTTTTGAATAATTTACTATAGAAAAGGCAATCCCTGGCGCAATTAAAATTTGCGATAGTAAAAAATTATTTTTTGCAAAATTTACTATAGAAAAGGCAATCCCTGGCGTCATTAAAATTTGCGACAGTATAAAATTATTTTTTGCAAAATATACTATAGAAAAGGCAATCCCTGGCGTATTTAAAATTTGCGACAGTAAAAAATTATTTTTTGAATAATTTACTATAGAAAAGGCAATCCCTGGCGTAATTAAAATTTGCGACAGTAGAAAATTAATTTGTGAAAAATTTACCTGGCGAAATTGAAATTTGCGAGAATAAAAAAATATTTTTTGAATAATTTACTGTAGAAAAGGCAATACCTGTCGCAATTAAAACTTGCGATAGTAAAAAATTATTTTTTGAATAATTTACTATAGAAAAGGCAATCCCTGAGTAATTAAAATTTGCGACAGTTGAAAGTTATTTTTTGAATAATTTACTATAGAAAAGGCAATCCCTGGCGCAATTAAAATTTGCGACAGTAGAAAATTATTTTTTGAATAATTTACTATAGAAAAGGCAATCCCTTGCGCAATTACAATTTGCGACAGTAGAAAATTATTTTTTGAATAATTTACTATTGAAAAGGCAATCCCTGGCGTAATTAAAATTTGCGACAGTTGAAAATTATTTTTTGAATAATTTACTATAGAAAAGGCAATCCCTGGCGTAATTAAAATTTGCGACAGTTGAAAATTATTTTTTGAATAATTTACTATAGAAAAGGCAATCCCTGGCGCAATTAAAATTTGCAACAGTAGAAAATTATTTTTTGAATAATTTACTATAGAAAAGGCAATCCCTGGCGCAATTACAATTTGCGACAGTAGAAAATTATTTTTTGAATAATTTACTATAGAAAAGGCAATCCCTGGCGTAATTAAAATTTGCGACAGGTAAAAAATTATTTTTTTTGAATAATTTACTATAGAAAAGGCAATCCCTGGCGTAATTAAAATTTGCGACAGTAAAAAAATTATTTTTTGAATAATTTACTATAGAAAAGGCAATCCCTGGCGTAATTAAAATTTGCGACAGTAAAAAATTATTTTTTGAATAATTTACTATAGAAAAGGCAATCCCTGGCGCACTTAAAATTTGCGACAGTAAAAAATTATTTTTTGAATAATTTACTATAGAAAAGGCAATCCCTGGCGTAATTAAAATTTGCGACAGTAGAAAATTATTTTTGAATAATTTAATATAGAAAAGGCAATCCCTGGCGTAATTAAAATTTGCGACAGTATAAAATTATTTTTTGAATAATTTACTATAGAACAGGCAATCCCTGGCGTAATTAAAATTTGCGACAGTATAAAATTATTTTTTGAATAATTTACTATAGAACAGGCAATCCCTGGCGTAATTAAAATTTGCGACAGTAGAAAATTAATTTTTGAAAAATTTACTATAGAAAAGGCAATCCCTGGCGCAATTACAATTTGCGACAGTTGAAAATTATTTTTTGAATAATTTACTATAGAAAAGGCAATCCCTGGCGCAATTAAAATTTGCGACAGTTGAAAATTATTTTTTGAATAATTTACTATAGAAAAGGCAATCCCTGGCGGAATTAAAATTTGCGATAGTAAAAAATAATTTTTTGCAAAATTTACTATAGAAAAGGCAATCCCTGGCGTAATTACAATTTGCGACAGTTGAAAATTATTTTTTGAATAATTTACTGTAGAAAAAGGCAATCCCTGGCGCAATTAAAATTTGCGACAGTAAAAAATTATTTTTTGCAAAATTTACTATAGAAAAAAACAATCCCTGGCGCACTTAAAATTTGCGACAGTAAAAAATTATTTTGTGAGAAATTTTCTATAGAAAAGGCAATCCCTGGCGCAATTACAATTTGCGACAGTATAAAATTATTTTTTGAATAATTATTATAGAAAAGGCAATTCCTGGCGCACTTAAAATTTGCGACAGTAAAAAATTATTTTTGAATAAATTACTATAGAAAAGGCAATCCCTGGCGTAATTAAAATTTGCGACAGTTGAAAATTATTTTTTGAATAATTTACTATAGAAAAGGCAATCCCTGGCGCAATTAAAATTTGCGACAGTAAAAAATTATTTTTTGCAAAATTTACTATAGAAAAGGCAATCCCTGGCGTCATTAAAATTTGCGACAGTATAAAATTATTTTTTGCAAAATTTACTATAGAAAAGGCAATCCCTGGCGTATTTAAAATTTGCGACAGTAAAAAATTATTTTTTGAATAATTTACTATAGAAAAGGCAATCCCTGGCGTAATTAAAATTTGCGACAGTAGAAAAATAAATTTATGAAAAATTTACCTGGCGAAATTGAAATTTGCGAGAGTAAAAAAATATTTTTTGAATAATTTACTGTAGAAAAGGCAATACCTGTCGCAATTAAAACTTGCGATAGTAAAAAATTATTTCTTGAATAATTTACTATAGAAAAGGCAATCCCTGGCGTAATTAAAATTTGCGACAGTTTGAAAATTATTTTTTGAATAATTTACTATAGAAAAGGCAATCACTGGCGCAATTAAAATTTGCGACAGTAGAAAATTATTTTTTGAATAATTTACTATAGAAAAGGCAATCCCTGGCGCAATTACAATTTGCGACAGTAGAAAATTATTTTTAGAATAATTTACTATTGAAAAGGCAATCCTGGCGTAATTAAAATTTGCGACAGTTGAAAATTATTTTTTGAATAATTTACTATAGAAAAGGCAATCCCTGGCGTAATTAAAATTTGCGACAGTTGAAAATTATTTTTTGAATAATTTACTATAGAAAAGGCAATCCCTGGCGCAATTGAAATTTGCGACAGTAGAAAATTATTTTTTGAATAATTTATTATAGAAAAGGCAATCCCTGGCGCAATTACAATTTGCGACAGTAGAAAATTATTTTTTGAATAATTTATTATAGAAAAGGCAATCCCTGGCGTAATTAAAATTTGCGACCAGTAAAAAATTATTTTTTGAATAATTTACTATAGAAAAGGCAATCCCTGGCGTAATTAAAATTTGCGACAGTAAAAAATTATTTTTTGAATAATTTACTATAGAAAAGGCAATCCCTGGCGTAATTAAAATTTGCGACAGTTGAAAATTATTTTTTGAATAATTTACTATAGAAAAGGCAATCCCTGGCGCAATTGAAATTTGCGACAGTAGAAAATTATTTTTTGAATAATTTATTATAGAAAAGGCAATCCCTGGCGCAATTACAATTTGCGACAGTATAAAATTATTTTTTGAATAATTATTATAGAAAAGGCAATTCCTGGCGCACTTAAAATTTGCGACAGTAAAAAATTATTTTTTGAATAAATTACTATAGAAAAGGCAATCCCTGGCGTAATTAAAATTTGCGACAGTTGAAAATTATTTTTTGAATAATTTACTATAGAAAAGGCAATCCCTGGCGCAATTAAAATTTGCGACAGTAAAAAATTATTTTTTGCAAAATTTACTATAGAAAAGGCAATCCCTGGCGTCATTAAAATTTGCGACAGTATAAAATTATTTTTTGCAAAATTTACTATAGAAAAGGCAATCCCTGGCGTATTTAAAATTTGCGACAGTAAAAAATTATTTTTTGAATAATTTACTATAGAAAAGGCAATCCCTGGCGTAATTAAAATTTGCGACAGTAGAAAATAAATTTGTGAAAAATTTACCTGGCGAAATTGAAATTTGCGAGAGTAAAAAAATATTTTTTGAATAATTTACTGTAGAAAAGGCAATACCTGTCGCAATTAAAACTTGCGATAGTAAAAAATTATTTTTTGAATAATTTACTATAGAAAAGGCAATCCCTGGCGTAATTAAAATTTGCGACAGTTGAAAATTATTTTTTGAATAATTTACTATAGAAAAGGCAATCACTGGCGCAATTAAAATTTGCGACAGTAGAAAATTATTTTTTGAATAATTTACTATAGAAAAGGCAATCCCTGGCGCAATTACAATTTGCGACAGTAGAAAATTATTTTTAGAATAATTTACTATTGAAAAGGCAGTCCCTGGCGTAATTAAAATTTGCGACAGTTGAAAATTATTTTTTGAATAATTTACTATAGAAAAGGCAATCCCTGGCGTAATTAAAATTTGCGACAGTTGAAAATTATTTTTTGAATAATTTACTTTAGAAAAGGCAATCCCTGGCGCAATTGAAATTTGCGACAGTAGAAAATTATTTTTTGAATAATTTATTATAGAAAAGGCAATCCCTGGCGCAATTACAATTTGCGACAGTAGAAAATTATTTTTTGAATAATTTATTATAGAAAAGGCAATCCCTGGCGTAATTAAAATTTGCGACAGTAAAAAATTATTTTTTGAATAATTTACTATAGAAAAGGCAATCCCTGGCGTAATTAAAATTTGCGACAGTAAAAAATTATTTTTTGAATAATTTACTATAGAAAAGGCAATCCCTGGCGTAATTAAAATTTGCGACAGTAAAAAATTATTTTTTGAATAATTTACTATAGAAAAGGCAATCCCTGGCGCACTTAAAATTTGCGACAGTAAAAAATTATTTTTTGAATAATTTACTATAGAAAAGGCAATCCCTGGCGTAATTAAAATTTGCGACAGTAGAAATTTATTTTTTTAATAATTTACTATAGAAAAGGCAATCCCTGGCGTAATTAAAATTTGCGACAGTATAAAATAATTTTTTGAATATTCTACTATAGAAAAGGCAATCCCTGGCGTAATTAAAATTTGCGACAGTAGAAAATTAATTTTTGAAAAATTTACTATAGAAAAGGCAATCCCTGGCGCAATTACAATTTGCGACAGTTGAAAATTATTTTTTGAATAATTTACTATAGAAAAGGCAATCCCTGGCTCAATTAAAATTTGCGAGAGTTGAAAATTATTTTTTGAATAATTTACTATAGAAAAGGCAATCCCTGGCGGAATTAAAATTTGCGATAGTAAAAAATAATTTTTTGCAAAATTTACTATAGAAAAGGCAATCCCTGGCGCAATTACAATTTGCGACAGTTGAAAATTATTTTTTGAATAATTTACTATAGAAAAGGCAATCCCTGGCGCAATTAAAATTTGCGACAGTAAAAAATTATTTTTTGCAAAATTTACTGTAGAAAAGGCAATCCCTGGCGCACTTAAAATTTGCGACAGTAAAAAATTATTTTGTGAGAAATTTACTATAAAAAGGCAATCCCTGGCGCAATTACAATTTGCGACAGTTGAAAATTATTTTTTGAATAATTTACTATAGAAAAGGCAATCCCTGGGATATTTAAAATTTGCGACAGTTGAAAATTATTTTTTGAATAATTTACTATAGAAAAGGCAATCCCTGGCGTAATTAAAACTTGCGATAGTAAAAAATTATTTTTTGAAAAATTTACCATAGAAAAGGCAATCCCTGGCGTAATTAAAATTTGCGACAGTTGAAAATTATTTTTTGAATAATTTACTATAGAAAAGGCAATCCCTGGTGCAATTATAATTTGCGACAGTAAAAAATTATTTTTTGCAAAATTTACTATAGAAAAGGCAATCCCTGGCGTAATTAAAATTTGCGACAGTAGAAAATTATTTTTTGAATAATTTACTATAGAAAAGGCAATCCCTGGCGCACTTAAAATTTGCGACAGTAAAAAATTATTTTGTGAGAAATTTACTATAGAAAAGGGAATCCCTGGGATATTTAAAATTTGCGACAGTAGAAAATTATTTTTTGAATAATTTACTATAGAAAAGGCAATCCCTGGCGCAATTAAAATTTGCGACAGTAAAAAATTATTTTTTGAATAATTTACTATAGAAAAGGCAATCCCTGGCCCAATTAAAATTTGCGACAGATGAAAATTATTTTTTGAATAATTTACTATAGAAAAGGCAATCCCTGGCGCAATTAAAATTTGCGATAGTAAAAAATTTTTTTTTGCAAAATTTACTATAGAAAAAGCAATCCCTGGCGCAATTACAATTTGCGACAGTTGAAAATTATTTTTTGAATAATTTACTATAGAAAAGGCAATCCCTGGCGTAATTAAAATTTGCGACAATAAAAAATTATTTTTTGAATAATTTACTATAGAAAAGGCAATCCCTGGCGCACTTAAAATTTGCGACAGTAAAAAATTATTTCTTGAATAATTTACTATAGAAAAGGCAATCCCTGGCGTAATTAAAATTTGCGACAATAGACAATTATTTTTTGAATAATTTACTATAGAAAAGGCAATCCCTGGCGCAATTAAAATTTGCGACAGTAAAAAATTATTTTTTGAATAATTTACTATAGAAAAGGCAATCCCTGGCCTAATTAAAATTTGCGACAGTAAAAAATTATTTTTTGAATAATTTACTATAGAAAAGGCAATCCCTGGCGCACTTAAAATTTGCGACAGTAAAAAATTATTTTTTGAATAATTTACTATAGAAAAGGCAATCCCTGGCGTAATTAAAATTTGCGACAGTAGAAAATTATTTTTTGAATAATTTACTATAGAAAAGGCAATCCCTGGCGCAATTAAAATTTGCGACAGTATAAAATTATTTTTTGAATAATTTACTATAGAAAAGGCAATCCCTGGCGTAGTTAAAATTTGCGACAGTAGAAAATTAATTTTTGAAAAATTTACTATAGAAAAGGCAATCCTTGGCGCAATTACAATTTGCGACAGTTGAAAATTATTTTTTGAATAATTTACTATAGAAAAGGCAATCCCTGGCGTAGTTAAAATTTGCGACAGTAAAAAATTATTTTTTACAAAATTTACTATAGGAAAGGCAATCCCTGGCGCAATTAAAATTTGCGACAGTTGAAAATTATTTTTTGAATAATTTACTATAGAAAAGGCAATCCCTGGCGTAGTTAAAATTTGCGACAGTAAAAAATTATTTTTTACAAAATTTACTATAGGAAAGGCAATCCCTGGCGTAATTAAAATTTGCGACAGTAAAAAATTAATTTTTGAAAAATTTACTATAGAAAAGGCAATCCTTGGCGCAATTACAATTTGCGACAGTTGAAAATTATTTTTTGAATAATTTACTATAGAAAAGGCAATCCCTGGCGCAATTAAAATTTGCGACAGTTGAAAATTATTTTTTGAATAATTTACTATAGAAAAGGCCATCCCTGGGATATTTAAAATTTACTACAGTAGAAAATTATTTTTTGAATAATTTACTATAGAAAAGGCAATCCCTGGCGTAATTAAAACTTGCGATAGTAAAAAATTATTTTTTGAAAAATTTACTATAGAAAAGGCAATCCCTGGCGTAATTAAAATTTGCGACAATTGACAATTATTTTTTGAATAATTTACTGTAGAAAAGGCAATCCCTCGCGCAATTAAAACTTGCGATAGTAAAAAATTATTTTGTGAGAAATTTACTATAGAAAAGGCAATACGTGGCGTAATTAAAATTTGCGACAGTATAAAATTATTTTTTGAATAATTTACTATAGAAAAGGCAACCCTGGCGCACTTAAAATTTGCGACAGTAAAGAATTATTTTTTGAATAATTTACTATAGAAAAGGCAATCCCTGGCGTAATTAAAATTTGCGACAGTTGAAAATTATTTTTTGAATAATTTACTATAGAAGAGGCAATCCCTGGCGCAATTAAAATTTGCGACAGTAAAAAATTATTTTTTGCAAAATTTACTATAGAAAAGGCAATCCCTGGCGTAATTAAAATTTGCGACAGTATAAAATTATTTTTTGCAAAATTTACTATAGAAAAGGCAATCCCTGGGATATTTAAAATTTGCGACAGTTGAAAATTATTTTTTGAATAATTTACTATAGAAAAGGCAATCCCTGGCGTAATTAAAACTTGCGATAGTAAAAAATTATTTTTTTGAAAAATTTACTATAGAAAAGGCAATCCCTGGCGCAATTAAAATTTGCGGCAGTAGAAAATTATTTTTTGAATAATTTACTATAGAAAAGGCAATCCCTGGCGCACTTAAAATTTGCGACAGTAAAAAATTATTTTTTGAATAATTTACTATAGAAAAGGCAATTCCTGGCCTAATTAAAATTTGCGACAGTTGAAAATTATTTTTTGAATAATTTACTATAGAAAAGGTAATCCCTGGCGCAATTAAAATTTGCGACAGTAAAAAATTATTTTTTGCAAAATTTACTATAGAAAAGGCAATCCCTGGCGTAATTAAAATTTGCGACAGTATAAAATTATTTTTTGCAAAAATTTACTATAGAAAAGGCAATCCCTGGCGCTATTAAAATTTGCGACAGTTGAAAATTATTTTTTGAATAATTTACTATAGAAAAGGCAATCCCTGGCGTAATTAAAATTTGCGACAGTAGAAAATTAATTTGTGAAAAATTTACATGGCGAAATTGAAATTTGCGAGAGTAAAAAATTATTTTTTGAATAATTTACTGTAGAAAAGGCAATTCCTGGCGCAATTAAAACTTGCGATAATAAAAAATTATTTTTTGAATAATTTACTATAGAAAAGGCAACCCCTGGCGTTATTAAAATTTGCGACAGTAAAAAATTATTTTTTGAATAATTTACTATAGAAAAGGCAATCCCGGGCGTAATTAAAATTTGCGACAGTAAAAAATTATTTTTTGAATAATTTACTATAGAAAAGGCAATCCCTGGCGTAATTAAAATTTCCGACAGTTGAAAATTATTTTTTGAATAATTTACTATAGAAAAGGCAATCCCTGGCGCAATTAAAATTTGCGACAGTAGAAAATTATTTTTTGAATAATTTACTATAGAAAAGGCAATCCCTGGCGTAATTAAAATTTGCGACAGTTGAAAATTATTTTTTGAATAATTTACTATAGAAAAGGCAATCCCTGGCGTAATTAAAATTTGCGACAGTATAAAATTATTTTTTGAATAATTTACTATAGAAAAGGCAATCCCTGGCGCACTTAAAATTTGCGACAGTAGAAAATTATTTTTTGAATAATTTACTATAGAAAAGGCAATCCCTGGCGTTATTAAAATTTGCGACAGTAAAAAATTATTTTTTGAATAATTTACTATAGAAAAGGCAATCCCTGGCGTAATTAAAATTTGCGACAGTAAAAAATTATTTTTTGAATAATTTACAATAGAAAAGGCAATCCCTGGCGCAATTAAAATTTGCGACAGTAGAAAATTATTTTTTGAATAATTTACTATAGAAAAGGCAATCCCTGGCGCAATTAAAATTTGTGACAGTAAAAAATTATTTTTTGAATAATTTACTATAGAGAAGGCAATCCCTGGCGCAATTAAAATTTGCGACAGTTGAAAATTATTTTTTGAATAATTTACTATAGAAAAGGCAATCCCTGGCGCAATTAAAATTTGCGACAGTAAAAAATTATTTTTTGAATAATTTACTATAGAAAAGGCAATCCCTGGCGTAATTAAAATTTGCGGCATAAAAAAATTTTTTTTTGAATAATTTACTATAGAAAAGGCAATCCCTGGCGTAATTAAAATTTGCGACAGTAAAAAATTATTTTTTGAATAATTTACTATAGAAAAGGCAATCCCTGGCGCAATTAAAATTTGCGACAGTAGAAAATTATTTTTTGAATAATTTACTATAGAAAAGGCAATCCCTGGCGCAATTAAAATTTGTGACAGTAAAAAATTATTTTTTGAATAATTTACTATAGAGAAGGCAATCCCTGGCGCAATTAAAATTTGCGACAGTTGAAAATTATTTTTTGAATAATTTACTATAGAAAAGGCAATCCCTGGCGCACTTAAAATTTGCGACAGTAAAAAATTATTTTGTGAGAAATTTACTATAGAAAAGGCAATCCCTGGGATATTTACAATTTGCGACAGAAGAAAATTATTTTTTGAGTAATTTACTATAGAAAAGGCTATCCCTGGCGTAATTAAAACTTGCGATAGTAAAAAATTATTTTTTGAAAAATTTACTATAGAAAAGGCAATCCCTGGCGTAATTCAAATTTGCGACAGTTGAAAATTATTTTTTGAATAATTTACTATAGAAAAGGCAATCCCTGGCGCAATTAAAATTTGCGACAGTAAAAAATTATTTTTTGCAAAATTTACTATAGAAAAGGCAATCCCTGGCGTAATTAAAATTTGCGACAGTAGAAAATTATTTTTTGAATAATTTACTGTAGAAAAGGCAATCCCTGGCGCACTTAAAATTTGCGACAGTAAAAAATTATTTTGTGAGAAATTTACTATAGAAATGGCAATCCCTGGGATATTTAAAATTTGCGACAGTAGAAAATTATTTTTTGAATAATTTACTATAGAAAAGGCAATCCCTGGCGCAATTAAAATTTGTGACAGTAAAAAATTATTTTTTGAATAATTTACTATAGAGAAGGCAATCCCTGGCGCAATTAAAATTTGCGACAGTTGAAAATTATTTTTTGAATAATTTACTATAGAAAAGGCAATCCCTGGCGTAATTAAAATTTGCGACAGTAAAAAATTATTTTTTGAATAATTTACTATAGAAAAGGCAATCCCTGGCGTAATTAAAATTTGCGACAGTAAAAAATTATTTTTTGAATAATTTACTACAGAAAAGGCAATCCCTGGCGTAATTAATATTTGCGACAGTAAACAATTATTTTTTGAATAATTTGCTATAGAAAAGGCAATCCCTGGGATATTTAAAATTTGCGACAGTAGAAAATTATTTTTTGAATAATTTACTATAGAAAAGGCAATCCCTGGCGCAATTAAAATTTGCGACAGTAAAAAATTATTTTTTGAATAATTTACTATAGAAAAGGCAATCCCTGGCGCAATTAAAATTTGCGACAGTTGAAAATTATTTTTTGAATAATTTACTATAGAAAAGGCAATCCCTGGGATATTTAAAATTTGCGACAGTAAAAAATTATTTTTTGCAAAATTTACTATAGAAAAGGCAATCCCTGGCGCAATTACAATTTGCGACAGTTGAAAATTATTTTTTGAATAATTTACTATAGAAAAGGCAATCCCTTTCGCAGTTAAAATTTGCGACAGTAAAAAATTATTTTTTGCAAAATTTACTATAGAAAAGGCAATCCCTGGCGTAATTCAAATTTGCGATAGTTGAAAATTATTTTTTGAATAATTTACTATAGAAGAGGCAATCCCTGGCGCAATTAAAATTTGCGACAGTAAAAAATTATTTTTTGCAAAATTTACTATAGAAAAGCAATCCCTGGCGTAATTAAAATTTGCGACAGTAGAAAATTATTTTTTGAATAATTTACTGTAGAAAAGGCAATCCCTGGCGCACTTAAAATTTGCGACAGTAAAAAATTATTTTGTGAGAAATTTACTATAGAAAAGGCAATCCCTGGGATATTTAAAATTTGCGACAGTAGAAAATTATTTTTTGAATAATTTACTATAGAAAAGGCAATCCCTGGCGCAATTAAAATTTGTGACAGTAAAAAATTATTTTTTGAATAATTTACTATAGAGAAGGCAATCCTTGGCGCAATTACAATTTGCGACAGTTGAAAATTATTTTTTGAATAATTTACTATAGAAAAGGCAATCCCTGGCGCACTTAAAATTTGCGACAGTAAAAAATTATTTTTTGCAAAATTTACTATAGAAAAAGCAATCCCTGGCGCAATTACAATTTGCGACAGTTGAAAATTATTTTTTGAATAATTTACTATAGAAAAGGCAATCCCTGGCGTAATTAAAATTTGCGACAATAAAAAATTATTTTTTGAATAATTTACTATAGAAAAGGCAATCCCTGGCGCACTTAAAATTTGCGACAGTAAAAAATTATTTCTTGAATAATTTACTATAGAAAAGGCAATCCCTGGCGTAATTAAAATTTGCGACAGTAGACAATTATTTTTTGAATAATTTACTATAGAAAAGGCAATCCCTGGCGCAATTAAAATTTGCGACAGTAAAAAATTATTTTTTGAATAATTTACTATAGAAAAGGCAATCCCTGGCGTAATTAAAATTTGCGACAATAAAAAATTATTTTTTGAATAATTTACTATAGAAAAGGCAATCCCTGGCGCACTTAAAATTTGCGACTGTAAAAAATTATTTTGTGAGAAATTTACTATAGAAAAGGCAATCCCTGGGATATTTAAAATTTGCGACAGTAGAAAATTATTTTTTGAATAATTTACTATAGAGAAGGCAATCCCTGGCGCAATTAAAATTTGCGACAGTTGAAAATTATTTTTTGAATAATTTACTATAGAAAAGGCAATCCCTGGCGTAATTAAAATTTGCGACAGTAAAAAATTATTTTTTGAATAATTTACTATAGAAAAGGCAATCCCTGGCGTAATTAAAATTTGCGACAGTAAAAAATTATTTTTTGAATAATTTACTACAGAAAAGGCAATCCCTGGCGTAATTAATATTTGCGACAGTAAACAAATATTTTTTGAATAATTTGCTATAGAAAAGGCAATCCCTGGGATATTTAAAATTTGCGACAGTAGAAAATTATTTTTTGAATAATTTACTATAGAAAAGGCAATCCCTGGCGCAATTAAAATTTGCGACAGTTAAAAAATTATTTTTTGAATAATTTACTATAGAAAAGGCAATCCCTGGCGCAATTAAAATTTGCGACAGTTGAAAATTATTTTTTGAATAATTTACTATAGAAAAGGCAATCCCTGGGATATTTAAAATTTGCGACAGTAAAAAATTATTTTTTGCAAAATTTACTATAGAAAAGGCAATCCCTGGCGCAATTACAATTTGCGACAGTTGAAAATTATTTTTTGAATAATTTACTATAGAAAAGGCAATCCCTTTCGCAGTTAAAATTTGCGACAGTAAAAAATTATTTTTTGCAAAATTTACTATAGAAAAGGCAATCCCTGGCGTAATTCAAATTTGCGATAGTTGAAAATTATTTTTTGAATAATTTACTATAGAAGAGGCAATCCCTGGCGCAATTAAAATTTGCGACAGTAGAAAATTATTTTTTGAATAATTTACTATAGAAAAGGCAATCCCTGGCGTAATTAAAATTTGCGACAATAAAAAATTATTTTTTGAATAATTTACTATAGAAAAGGCAATCCCTGGCGCACTTAAAATTTGCGACAGTAAAAAATTATTTCTTGAATAATTTACTATAGAAAAGGCAATCGTTGGCGCAATTACAATTTGCGACAGTTTAAAATTATTTTTTGAATAATTTACTATAGAAAAGGCAATCCCTGGCGCACTTAAAATTTGCGACAGTAAAAAATTATTTTGTGAGAAATTTACTATAGAAAAGGGAATCCCTGGGATATTTAAAATTTGCGACAGTAGAAAATTATTTTTTGAATAATTTACTATAGAAAAGGCAATCCCTGGCGCAATTAAAATTTGCGACGGTAAAAAATTATTTTTTGAATAATTTACTATAGAAAAGGCAATCCCTGGCGCAATTAAAATTTGCGACAGATGAAAATTATTTTTTGAATAATTTACTATAGAAAAGGCAATCCCTGGCGCAATTAAAATTTGCGACAGTAAAAAATTATTTTTTGCAAAATTTACTATAGAAAAAGCAATCCCTGGCGCAATTACAATTTGCGACAGTTGAAAATTATTTTTTGAATAATTTACTATAGAAAAGGCAATCCCTGGCGTAATTAAAATTTGCGACAATAAAAAATTATTTTTTGAATAATTTACTATAGAAAAGGCAATCCCTGGCGCACTTAAAATTTGCGACAGTAAAAAATTATTTCTTGAATAATTTACTATAGAAAAGGCAATCCCTGGCGTAATTAAAATTTGCGACAGTAGACAATTATTTTTTGAATAATTTACTATAGAAAAGGCAATCCCTGGCGCAATTAAAATTTGCGACAGTTAAAAATTATTTTTTGAATAATTTACTATAGAAAAGGCAATCCCTGGCCTAATTAAAATTTGCGACAGTAAAAAATTATTTTTTGAATAATTTACTATAGAAAAGGCAATCCCTGGCGCACTTAAAATTTGCGACAGTAAAAAATTATTTTTTGAATAATTTACTATAGAAAAGGCAATCCCTGGCGTAATTAAAATTTGCGACAGTAAAAAATTATTTTTTGAATAATTTACTATAGAAAAGGCAATCCCTGGCGTAATTAAAATTTGCGACAGTAAAAAATAATTTCTTGAATAATTTACTATAGAAAAGGCAATCCCTGGCGTAATTAAAATTTGCGACAGTAGACAATTATTTTTTGAATAATTTACTATAGAAAAGGCAATCCCTGGCGCAATTAAAATTTGCGACAGTTAAAAATTATTTTTTGAATAATTTACTATAGAAAAGGCAATCCCTGGCCTAATTAAAATTTGCGACAGTAAAAAATTATTTTTTGAATAATTTACTATAGAAAAGGCAATCCCTGGCGCACTTAAAATTTGCGACAGTAAAAAATTATTTTTTGAATAATTTACTATAGAAAAGGCAATCCCTGGCGTAATTAAAATTTGCGACAGTAGAAAATTATTTTTTGAATAATTTACTATAGAAAAGGCAATCCCTGGCGCAATTAAAATTTGCGACAGTATAAAATTATTTTTTGAATAATTTACTATAGAAAAGGCAATCCCTGGCGTAGTTAAAATTTGCGACAGTAGAAAATTAATTTTTGAAAAATTTACTATAGAAAAGGCAATCCCTGGCGCAATTACAATTTGCGACAGTTGAAAATTATTTTTTGAATAATTTACTATAGAAAAGGCAATCCCTGGCGTAA
The DNA here is from genome assembly GCA_963930735.1 of Dioctria linearis. Classification (NCBI taxonomy): domain Eukaryota; kingdom Metazoa; phylum Arthropoda; class Insecta; order Diptera; family Asilidae; genus Dioctria; species Dioctria linearis. The sequence goes on from CAWVNZ010002685.1 coordinate 156,853, forward strand.
TTCAAATTTGCGATAGTTGAAAATTATTTTTTGAATAATTTACTATAGAAGAGGCAATCCCTGGCGCAATTAAAATTTGCGACAGTAGAAAATTATTTTTTGAATAATTTACTATAGAAAAGGCAATCCCTGGCGTAATTAAAATTTGCGACAATAAAAAATTATTTTTTGAATAATTTACTATAGAAAAGGCAATCCCTGGCGCACTTAAAATTTGCGACAGTAAAAAATTATTTTGTGAGAAATTTACTATAGAGAAGGCAATCCCTGGCGCAATTAAAATTTGCGACAGTTGAAAATTATTTTTTGAATAATTTACTATAGAAAAGGCAATCCCTGGCGCACTTAAAATTTGCGACAGTAAAAAATTATTTTGTGAGAAATTTACTATAGAAAAGGCAATCCCTGGCGCACTTAAAATTTGCGACAGTAGACAATTATTTTTTGAATAATTTACTATAGAAAAGGCAATCCCTGGCGCAATTAAAATTTGCGACAGTTAAAAATTATTTTTTGAATAATTTACTATAGAAAAGGCAATCCCTGGCCTAATTAAAATTTGCGACAGTAAAAAATTATTTTTTGAATAATTTACTATAGAAAAGGCAATCCCTGGCGCACTTAAAATTTGCGACAGTAAAAAATTATTTTTTGAATAATTTACTATAGAAAAGGCAATCCCTGGCGTAATTAAAATTTGCGACAGTAGAAAATTATTTTTTGAATAATTTACTATAGAAAAGGCAATCCCTGGCGCAATTAAAATTTGCGACAGTATAAAATTATTTTTTGAATAATTTACTATAGAAAAGGCAATCCCTGGCGTAATTCAAATTTGCGATAGTTGAAAATTATTTTTTGAATAATTTACTATAGAAGAGGCAATCCCTGGCGCACTTAAAATTTGCGACAGTAAAAAATTATTTTTTGAATAATTTACTATAGAAAAGGCAATCCCTGGCGTAATTAAAATTTGCGACAGTAGAAAATTATTTTTTGAATAATTTACTATAGAAAAGGCAATCCCTGGCGCACTTAAAATTTGCGACAGTAAAAAATTATTTTGTGAGAAATTTACTATAGAAAAGGGAATCCCTGGGATATTTAAAATTTGCGACAGTAGAAAATTATTTTTTGAATAATTTACTATAGAAAAGGCAATCCCTGGCGCACTTAAAATTTGCGACAGTAAAAAATTATTTTTTGAATAATTTACTATAGAAAAGGCAATCCCTGGCGTAATTCAAATTTGCGATAGTTGAAAATTATTTTTTGAATAATTTACTATAGAAGAGGCAATCTCTGGCGCAATTAAAATTTGCGACAGTAGAAAATTATTTTTTGAATAATTTACTATAGAAAAGGCAATCCCTGGCGTAATTAAAATTTGCGACAATAAAAAATTATTTTTTGAATAATTTACTATAGAAAAGGCAATCCCTGGCGCACTTAAAATTTGCGACAGTAAAAAATTATTTCTTGAATAATTTACTATAGAAAAGGCAATCGTTGGCGCAATTACAATTTGCGACAGTTGAAAATTATTTTTTGAATAATTTACTATAGAAAAGGCAATCCCTGGCGCACTTAAAATTTGCGACAGTAAAAAATTATTTTGTGAGAAATTTACTATAGAAAAGGGAATCCCTGGGATATTTAAAATTTGCGACAGTAGAAAATTATTTTTTGAATAATTTACTATAGAAAAGGCAATCCCTGGCGCAATTAAAATTTGCGACGGTAAAAAATTATTTTTTGAATAATTTACTATAGAAAAGGCAATCCCTGGCGCAATTAAAATTTGCGACAGATGAAAATTATTTTTTGAATAATTTACTATAGAAAAGGCAATCCCTGGCGCAATTAAAATTTGCGACAGTAAAAAATTATTTCTTGAATAATTTTACTATAGAAAAGGCAATCGTTGGCGCAATTACAATTTGCGACAGTTGAAAATTATTTTTTGAATAATTTACTATAGAAAAGGCAATCCCTGGCGCACTTAAAATTTGCGACAGTAAAAAATTATTTTGTGGGAAATTTACTATAGAAAAGGGAATCCCTGGGATATTTAAAATTTGCGACAGTAGAAAATTATTTTTTGAATAATTTACTATAGAAAAGGCAATCCCTGGCGCAATTAAAATTTGCGACGGTAAAAAATTATTTTTTGAATAATTTACTATAGAAAAGGCAATCCCTGGCGCAATTAAAATTTGCGACAGATGAAAATTATTTTTTGAATAATTTACTATAGAAAAGGCAATCCCTGGCGCAATTAAAATTTGCGACAGTAAAAAATTATTTTTTGCAAAATTTACTATAGAAAAAGCAATCCCTGGCGCAATTACAATTTGCGACAGTTGAAAATTATTTTTTGAATAATTTACTATAGAAAAGGCAATCCCTGGCGTAATTAAAATTTGCGACAATAAAAAATTATTTTTTGAATAAATTTACTATAGAAAAGGCAATCCTGGCGCACTTAAAATTTGCGACAGTAAAAAATTATTTCTTGAATAATTTACTATAGAAAAGGCAATCCCTGGCGTAATTAAAATTTGCGACAGTAGACAATTATTTTTGAATAATTTACTATAGAAAAGGCAATCCCTGGCGCAATTAAAATTTGCGACAGTTAAAAATTATTTTTTGAATAATTTACTATAGAAAAGGCAATCCCTGGCCTAATTAAAATTTGCGACAGTAAAAAATTATTTTTTGAATAATTTACTATAGAAAAGGCAATCCCTGGCGCACTTAAAATTTGCGACAGTAAAAAATTATTTTTTGAATAATTTACTATAGAAAAGGCAATCCCTGGCGTAATTAAAATTTGCGACAGTAAAAAATTATTTTTTGAATAATTTACTATAGAAAAGGCATCCCTGGCGTAATTAAAATTTGCGACAGTAAAAAATTATTTCTTGAATAATTTACTATAGAAAAGGCAATCCCTGGCGTAATTAAAATTTGCGACAGTAGACAATTATTTTTTTGAATAATTTACTATAGAAAAGGCAATCCCTGGCGCAATTAAAATTTGCGACAGTTAAAAATTATTTTTTGAATAATTTACTATAGAAAAGGCAATCCCTGGCCTAATTAAAATTTGCGACAGTAAAAATTATTTTTTGAATAATTTACTATAGAAAAGGCAATCCCTGGCGCACTTAAAATTTGCGACAGTAAAAAATTATTTTTTGAATAATTTACTATAGAAAAGGCAATCCCTGGCGTAATTAAAATTTGCGACAGTAGAAAATTATTTTTTGAATAATTTACTATAGAAAAGGCAATCCCTGGCGCAATTAAAATTTGCGACAGTATAAAATTATTTTTTGAATAATTTACTATAGAAAAGGCAATCCCTGGCGTAGTTAAAATTTGCGACAGTAGAAAATTAATTTTTGAAAAATTTACTATAGAAAAGGCAATCCCTGGCGCAATTACAATTTGCGACAGTTGAAAATTATTTTTTGAATAATTTACTATAGAAAAGGCAATCCCTGGCGTAATTCAAATTTGCGATAGTTGAAAATTATTTTTTGAATAATTTACTATAGAAGAGGCAATCCCTGGCGCAATTAAAATTTGCGACAGTAGAAAATTATTTTTTGAATAATTTACTATAGAAAAGGCAATCCCTGGCGTAATTAAAATTTGCGACAATAAAAAATTATTTTTTGAATAATTTACTATAGAAAAGGCAATCCCTGGCGCACTTAAAATTTGCGACAGTAAAAAATTATTTTGTGAGAAATTTACTATAGAGAAGGCAATCCCTGGCGCAATTAAAATTTGCGACAGTTGAAAATTATTTTTTGAATAATTTACTATAGAAAAGGCAATCCCTGGCGCACTTAAAATTTGCGACAGTAAAAAATTATTTTGTGAGAAATTTACTATAGAAAAGGCAATCCCTGGCGCACTTAAAATTTGCGACAGTAGACAATTATTTTTTGAATAATTTACTATAGAAAAGGCAATCCCTGGCGCAATTAAAATTTGCGACAGTTAAAAATTATTTTTTGAATAATTTACTATAGAAAAGGCAATCCCTGGCCTAATTAAAATTTGCGACAGTAAAAAATTATTTTTTGAATAATTTACTATAGAAAAGGCAATCCCTGCGCACTTAAAATTTGCGACAGTAAAAAATTATTTTTTGAATAATTTACTATAGAAAAGGCAATCCCTGGCGTAATTAAAATTTGCGACAGTAGAAAATTATTTTTTGAATAATTTACTATAGAAAAGGCAATCCCTGGCGCAATTAAAATTTGCGACAGTATAAAATTATTTTTTGAATAATTTACTATAGAAAAGGCAATCCCTGGCGTAATTCAAATTTGCGATAGTTGAAAATTATTTTTTGAATAATTTACTATAGAAGAGGCAATCCCTGGCGCACTTAAAATTTGCGACAGTAAAAAATTATTTTTTGAATAATTTACTATAGAAAAGGCAATCCCTGGCGTAATTAAAATTTGCGACAGTAGAAAATTATTTTTTGAATAATTTACTATAGAAAAGGCAATCCCTGGCGCACTTAAAATTTGCGACAGTAAAAAATTATTTTGTGAGAAATTTACTATAGAAAAGGGAATCCCTGGGATATTTAAAATTTGCGACAGTAGAAAATTATTTTTTTGAATAATTTACTATAGAAAAGGCAATCCCTGGCGCACTTAAAATTTGCGACAGTAAAAAATTATTTTTTGAATAATTTACTATAGAAAAGGCAATCCCTGGCGTAATTCAAATTTGCGATAGTTGAAAATTATTTTTTGAATAATTTACTATAGAAGAGGCAATCCCTGGCGCAATTAAAATTTGCGACAGTAGAAAATTATTTTTTGAATAATTTACTATAGAAAAGGCAATCCCTGGCGTAATTAAAATTTGCGACAATAAAAAATTATTTTTTGAATAATTTACTATAGAAAAGGCAATCCCTGGCGCACTTAAAATTTGCGACAGTAAAAAATTATTTCTTGAATAATTTACTATAGAAAAGGCAATCGTTGGCGCAATTACAATTTGCGACAGTTGAAAATTATTTTTTGAATAATTTACTATAGAAAAGGC
>CAWVNZ010002686.1:0-65717 GCA_963930735.1 Dioctria linearis
TAAAAAATTATTTTTTGAATAATTTACTATAGAAAAGGCAATCCCTGGCGTAATTAAAATTTGAGACAGTAAAAAATTATTTTTTGAATAATTTACTATAGAAAAGGCAACCCCTGGCGTAATTAAAATTTGCGACAGTAAACAATTATTTTTTGCAAAATTTACTATAGAAAAGGCAATCCCTGGCGTAATTAAAATTTGAGACATGTAAAAAATTATTTTTTGAATAATTTACTATAGAAAAGGCAATCCCTGGCGTAATTAAAATTTGCGACAGTAAACAATTATTTTTTGCAAAATTTACTATAGAAAAGGCAATCCCTGGCGTAGTTAAAATTTGCGACAGTAAAAAATTATTTTTTGAATAATTTACTATAGAAAAGGCAATCCCTGGCGTAATTAAAATTTGAGACAGTAAACAATTATTTTTTGAATAATTTACTATAGAAAAGGCAATCCCTGGCGTATTTAAAATTTGCGACAGTAAAAAATTATTTTTTGCAAAATTTACTATAGAAAAGGCAATCCCTGGCGTAATTAAAATTTGAGACAGTAAAAAATGAATTTTTGAATAATTTACTATAGAAAAGGCAATCCCTGGCGTAATTAAAATTTGCGACAGAAAAAAATTAATTTTTGAATAATTTACTATAGAAAAGGCAATCCCTGGCGTAATTAAAATTTGCGACAGTATAAAATTATTTTTTGAATAATTTACTATAGAAAAGGCAATCCCTGGCGTAATTAAAATTTGCGACACTAAACAATTATTTTTTGAATAATTTACTATAGAAAAGGCAATCCCTGGCGTAATTAAAATTTGCGACACTAAACAATTATTTTTTGCAAAATTTACTATAGAAAAGGCAATCCCTGGCGTAATTAAAATTTGCGACACTAAACAATTATTTTTTGCAAAATTTACTATAGAAAAGGCAATCCCTGGCGTAATTAAAATTTGCCACACTAAACAATTATTTTTTGAATAATTTACTATAGAAAAGGCAATCCCTGGCGTAATTAAAATTTGAGACAGTAAAAAATGAATTTTTGAATAATTTACTATAGAAAAGGCAATCCCTGGCGTAATTAAAATTTGCGACACTAAACAATTATTTTTTGCAAAATTTACTATAGAAAAGGCAATCCCTGGCGTAATTAAAATTTGCGACAGTAAAAAATGAATTTTTGAATAATTTACTATACAAAAGGCAATCCCAGGCGTAATTATAATTTGCGAAAGTAATAAATGAATTTTTGAATAATTTACTATAGAAAAGGCAATCCCTGGCGTAATTATAATTTGCGACAGTAAAAAATGAATTTTTGAATAATTTACTATAGAAAAGGCAATCCCTGGCGTAATTATAATTTGCGACAGTAAAAAATTATTTTTTGAATAATTTACTATAGAAAAGGCATTCCCTGGCGTAATTCAAATTTGCGACACTAAACAATTATTTTTTGAATAATTTACTATAGAAAAGGCAATCCTGGCGTAATTAAAATTGGCGACACTAAACAATTATTTTTTGCAAAATTTACTATAGAAAAGGCAATCCCTGGCGTAATTAAAATTTGCGACAGTAAAAAATGAATTTTTGAATAATTTACTATAGAAAAGGCAATCCCTGGCGTAATTAAAATTTGCGACAGTATAAAATTATTTTTTGAATAATTTACTATAGGAAAGGCAATCCCTGGCGTAATTAAAATTTGAGACACTAAACAATTATTTTATGAATAATTTACTAAAGAAAAGGCAATCCCTGTCGTAATTATAATTTGCGACAGTAAAAAATTATTTTTTGAATAATTTACTATAGAAAAGGCAATCCCTGGCGTAATTATAATTTGCGACAGTATAAAATGAATTTTTGAATAATTTACTATAGAAAAGGCAATCCCTGGCGTAATTAAAATTTGCGACAGTAAAAAATTATTTTTTGAATAATTTACTATAGAAAAGGCAATCCCTGGCGTAATTAAAATTTGAGACAGTAAAAAATTATTTTTTGAATAATTTACTATAGAAAAGGCAATCCCTGTCGTAATTAAAATTTGCGACACTAAACAATTATTTTTTGAATAATTTACTATAGAAAAGGCAATCCCTGGCGTAATTAATATTTGCGACACTAAACAATTATTTTTTGCAAAATTTACTATAGAAAAGGCAATCCCTGGCGTAATTAAAATTAGAGACAGTAAAAAATGAATTTTTGAATAATTTACTATAGAAAAGGCAATCCCTGGCGTAATTAAAATTTGCGACAGTAAAAAATTATTTTTTGAATAATTTACTATAGGAAAGGCAATCCCTGGCGTAATTAAAATTTGAGACAGTAAAAAATGAATTTTTGAATAATTTACTATACAAAAGGCAATCCCAGGCGTAATTAAAATTTGCGACAGTATAAAATTATTTTTTGAATAATTTACTATAGAAAAGGCAATCCCTGGCGTAATTAAAATTTGAGACTCTAAACAATTATTTTTTGAATAATTTACTATAGAAAAGGCAATCCCTGGCGTAATTATAATTTGCGACAGTATAAAATTATTTTTTGAATAATTTACTATAGAAAATGCAATCCCTGGCGTAATTAAAATTTGAGACAGTAAAAAATGAATTTTTGAATAATTTACTATAGGAAAGGCAATCCCTGGCGTAATTAAAATTTGAGACAGTAAAAAATGAACTTTTGAATAATTTACTATACAAAAGGCAATCCCTGGCGTAATTAAAATTAGAGACAGTAAAAAATGAATTTTTGAATAATTTACTATAGAAAAGGCAATCCCTGGCGTAATTAAAATTTGCGACAGTAAACAATTATTTTTTGCAAAATTTACTATAGAAAAGGCAATCCCTGGCGTAATTAAAATTTGCGACAGTAAAAAATTATTTTTTGAATAATTTACTATAGAAAAGGCAATCCCTGGCGTAATTAAAATTTGAGACAGTAAAAAATTATTTTTTGAATAATTTACTATAGAAAAGGCAATCCCTGGCGTATTTAAAATTTGCGACAGTAAAAAATTATTTTTTGCAAAATTTACTATAGAAAAGGCAATCCCTGGCGTAATTAAAATTTGAGACAGTAAAAAATGAATTTTTGAATAATTTACTATAGAAAAGGCAATCCTTGGCGTAATTAAAATTTGCGACAGAAAAAAATTAATTTTTGAATAATTTACTATAGAAAAGGCAATCCCTGGCGTAATTAAAATTTGCGACAGTATAAAATTATTTTTTGAATAATTTACTATAGAAAAGGCAATCCCTGGCGTAATTAAAATTTGCGACACTAAACAATTCTTTTTTGAATAATTTACTATAGAAAAGGCAATCCCTGGCGTAATTAAAATTTGCGACACTAAACAATTATTTTTTGCAAAATTTACTATAGAAAAGGCAATCCCTGGCGTAATTAAAATTTGCGACACTAAACAATTATTTTTTGCAAAATTTACTATAGAAAAGGCAATCCCTGGCGTAATTAAAATTTGCGGCACTAAACAATTATTTTTTGAATAATTTACTATAGAAAAGGCAATCCCTGGCGTAATTAAAATTTGAGACAGTAAAAAATGAATTTTTGAATAATTTACTATAGAAAAGGCAATCCCTGGCGTAATTAAAATTTGCGACACTAAACAATTATTTTTTGCAAAATTTACTATAGAAAAGGCAATCCCTGGCGTAATTAAAATTTGCGACAGTAAAAAATCAATTTTTGAATAATTTACTATACAAAAGGCAATCCCAGGCGTAATTATAATTTGCGACAGTAAAAAATGAATTTTTGAATAATTTACTATAGAAAAGGCAATCCCTGGCGTAATTAAAATTTGCGACAGTAAAAAATTATTTTTTGAATAATTTACTATAGAAAAGGCAATCCCTGTCGTAATTAAAATTTGAGACAGTAAAAAATTATTTTTTGAATAATTTACTATAGAAAAGGCAATCCCTGGCGTAATTATAATTTGCGACAGTAAAAAATTATTTTTTGAATAATTTACTATAGAAAAGGCAATCCCTGGCGTAATTATAATTTGCGACAGTAAAAAATTATTTTTTTGAATAATTTACTATAGAAAAGGCAATCCCTGGCGTAATTAAAATTTGCGACAGAAAAAAATTAATTTTTGAATAATTTACTATAGAAAAGGCAAACCCTGGCGTAATTAAAATTTGCGACAGTATAAAATTATTTTTTGAATAATTTACTATAGAAAAGGCTATCCCTGGCGTAATTGAAATTTGAGACAGTAAAAAATGAATTTTTGAATAATTTACTATAGAAAAGGCAATCCCTGGCGTAATTAAAATTTGCGACAGTATAAAATTATTTTTTGAATAATTTACTATAGAAAAGGCAATCCCTGGCGTAATTAAAATTTGAGACACTAAACAATTATTTTTTGAATAATTTACTATAGAAAAGGCAATCCCTGGCGTAATTATAATTTGCGACAGTAAAAAATTATTTTTTGAATAATTTACTATAGAAAAGGCAATCCCTGGCGTAATTATAATTTGCGACAGTATAAAATGAATTTTTGAATAATTTACTATAGAAAAGGCAATCCCTGGCGTAATTAAAATTTGCGACAGTAAAAAATTATTTTTTGAATAATTTACTACAGAAAAGGCAATCCCTGGCGTAATTAAAATTTGAGACAGTAAAAAATTATTTTTTGAATAATTTACTATAGAAAAGGCAATCCCTGGCGTAATTAAAATTTGCGACAGTAAAAAATTATTTTTTGAATAATTTACTATAGAAAAGGCAATCCCTGGCGTAATTAAAATTTGAGACAGTAAAAAATTATTTTTTGAATAATTTACTATAGAAAAGGCAATCCCTGGCGTAATTAAAATTTGCGACACTAAACAATTATTTTTTGAATAATTTACTATAGAAAAGGCAATCCCTGGCGTAATTAAAATTTGCGACACTAAACAATTATTTTTTGCAAAATTTACTATAGAAAAGGCAATCCCTGGCGTAATTAAAATTAGAGACAGTAAAAAATGAATTTTTGAATAATTTACTATAGAAAAGGCAATCTCTGGCGTAATTAAAATTTGCGACAGTAAAAAATTATTTTTTGAATAATTTACTATAGGAAAGGCAATCCCTGGCGTAATTAAAATTTGAGACAGTAAAAAATGAATTTTTGAATAATTTACTATACAAAAGGCAATCCCAGGCGTAATTAAAATTTGCGACAGGATAAAATTATTTTTTGAATAATTTACTATAGAAAAGGCAATCCCTGGCGTAATTAAAATTTGAGACACTAAACAATTATTTTTTGAATAATTTTTTGCAAAATTTACTATAGAAAAGGCAATCCCTGGCGTAATTAAAATTTGCGACAGTAAAAAATTATTTTTTGAATAATTTACTATAGAAAAGGCAATCCCTGGCGTAATTAAAATTTGAGACAGTAAAAAATTATTTTTTGAATAATTTACTATAGAAAAGGCAATCCCTGGCGTATTTAAAATTTGCGACAGTAAAAAATTATTTTTTGCAAAATTTACTATAGAAAAGGCAATCCCTGGCGTAATTAAAATTTGCGACACTAAACAATTATTTTTTGAATAATTTACTATAGAAAAGGCAATCCCTGGCGTAATTAAAATTTGCGACACTAAACAATTATTTTTTGCAAAATTTACTATAGAAAAGGCAATCCCTGGCGTAATTAAAATTTGCGACACTAAACAATTATTTTTTGCAAAATTTACTATAGAAAAGGCAATCCCTGGCGTAATTAAAATTTGCGACACTAAACAATTATTTTTTGAATAATTTACTATAGAAAAGGCAATCCCTGGCGTAATTAAAATTTGAGACAGTAAAAAATGAATTTTTGAATAATTTACTATAGAAAAGGCAATCCCTGGCGTAATTAAAATTTGCGACACTAAACAATTATTTTTTGCAAAATTTACTATAGAAAAGGCAATCCCTGGCGTAATTAAAATTTGCGACAGTAAAAAATGAATTTTTGAATAATTTACTATACAAAAGGCAATCCCAGGCGTAATTATAATTTGCGACAGTAAAAAATGAATTTTTGAATAATTTACTATAGAAAAGGCAATCCCTGGCGTAATTAAAATTTGCGACAGTAAAAAATTATTTTTTGAATAATTTACTATAGAAAAGGCAATCCCTGGCGTAATTATAATTTGCGACAGTAAAAAATTATTTTTTGAATAATTTACTATAGAAAAGGCGATCCCTGGCGTAATTATAATTTGCGACAGTAAAAAATTATTTTTTGAATAATTTACTATAGAAAAGGCAATCCCTGGCATAATTAAAATTTGCGACAGAAAAAAATTAATTTTTGAATAATTTACTATAGAAAAGGCAATCCCTGGCGTAATTAAAATTTGCGACACTAAACAATTATTTTTTGCAAAATTTACTATAGAAATGGCAATCCCTGGCGTAATTAAAATTTGAGACAGTAAAAAATTATTTTTTGAATAATTTACTATAGAAAAGGCAATCCCTGGCGTAATTATAATTTGCGACAGTAAAAAATGAATTTTTGAATAATTTACTATAGAAAAGGCAATCCCTGGCGTAATTATAATTTGCGACAGTAAAAAATAATTTTTTGAATAATTTACTATAGAAAAGGCAATCCCTGGCGTAATTAAAATTTGCGACAGTAAAAAATTATTTTTTGAATAATTTACTATAGAAAAGGCAATCCCTGGCGTAATTAAAATTTGCGACAGTAAAAAATTAGTTTTTGAATAATTTACTATAGAAAAGGCAATCCCTGGCGTAATTAAAATTTGAGACAGTAAAAAATGAATTTTTGAATAATTTACTATAGAAAAGGCAATCCCTGGCGTAATTAAAATTTGAGACACTAAACAATTATTTTTTGCAAAATTTACTATAGAAAAGGCAATCCCTGGCGTAATTATAATTTGCGACAGTAAAAAATGAATTTTTGAATAATTTACTATAGAAAAGGCAATCCCTGGCGTATTTAAAATTTGCGACAGTAAAAAATTATTTTTTGAATAATTTACTATAGAAAAGGCAATCCCTGGCGTAATTAAAATTTGAGACAGTAAAAAATTATTTTTTGAATAATTTACTATAGAAAAGGCAATTCCTGGCGTAATTAAAATTTGCGACACTAAACAATTATTTTTTGAATAATTTACTATAGAAAAGGCAATCCCTGGCGTAATTAAAATTTGCGACAGTATAAAATTATTTTTTGAATAATTTACTATAGAAAAGGCAATCCCTGGCGTAATTAAAATTTGCGACACTAAACAATTATTTTTTGAATAATTTACTATAGAAAAGGCAATCCCTGGCGTAATTAAAATTGGCGACACTAAACAATTATTTTTTGCAAAATTTACTATAGAAAAGGCAATCCCTGGCGTAATTAAAATTTGCGACACTAAACAATTATTTTTTGCAAAATTTACTATAGAAAAGGCAATCCCTGGCGTAATTAAAATTTGCGACAGTATAAAATTATTTTTTGAATAATTTACTATAGAAAGGCAATCCCTGGCGTAATTAAAATTTGAGACAGTAAAAAATGAATTTTTGAATAATTTACTATAGAAAAGGCAATCCCTGGCGTAATTAAAATTTGCGACACTAAACAATTATTTTTTGAATAATTTACTATAGAAAAGGCAATCCCTGGCGTAATTAAAATTTGCGACAGTAAAAAATTAATTTTTGAGTAATTTACTATAGAAAAGGCAATCCCTGGCGTAATTATAATTTGCGACAGTATAAAATGAATTTTTGAATAATTTACTATAGAAAAGGCAATCCCTGGCGTAATTAAAATTTGCGACAGTAAAAAATAATTTTTTGAATAATTTACTATAGAAAAGGCAATCCCTGGCGTAATTAAAATTTGAGACAGTAAAAAATTATTTTTTGAATAATTTACTATAGAAAAGGCAATCCCTGGCGTAATTAAAATTTGCGACAGTAAACAATTATTTTTTGCAAAATTTACTATAGAAAAGGCAATCCCTGGCGTAATTAAAATTTGCGACAGTAAAAAATTATTTTTTGAATAATTTACTATAGGAAAGGCAATCCCTGGCGTAATTAAAATTTGAGACAGTAAAAAATGAATTTTTGAATAATTTACTATACAAAAGGCAATCCCTGGCGTAATTAAAATTTGCGACACTAAACAATTATTTTTTGAATAATTTACTATAGAAAAGGCAATCCCTGGCGTAATTAAAATTTGTGACACTAAACAATTATTTTTTGCAAAATTTACTATAGAAAAGGCAATCCCTGGCGTAATTAAAATTTGAGACAGCAAAAAATGAATTTTTGAATAATTTACTATAGAAAAGGCAATCCCTGGCGTAATTAAAATTTGCGACAGTATAAAATTATTTTTTGAATAATTTATTATAGAAAAGGCAATCCCTGGCGTATTTAAAATTTGCGACAGTAAAAAATTATTTTTTGAATAATTTACTATAGAAAAGGCAATCCCTGGCGTAATTAAAATTTGAGACAGTAAAAAATTATTTTTTGAATAATTTACTATAGAAAAGGCAATCCCTGGCGTAATTAAAATTTGCGACACTAAACAATTATTTTTTGAATAATTTACTATAGAAAAGGCAATCCCTGGCGTAATTAAAATTTGCGACACTAAACAATTATTTTTTGCAAAATTTACTATAGAAAAGGCAATCCCTGGCGTAATTAAAATTTGCGACACTAAACAATTATTTTTTGCAAAATTTACTATAGAAAAGGCAATCCCTGGCGTAATTAAAATTTGCGACAGTATAAAATTATTTTTTGAATAATTTACTATAGAAAAGGCAATCCCTGGCGTAATTAAAATTTGAGACAGTAAAAAATGAATTTTTGAATAATTTACTATAGAAAAGGCAATCCCTGGCGTAATTAAAATTTGAGACACTAAACAATTATTTTTTGCAAAATTTACTATAGAAAAGGCAATCCCTGGCGTAATTATAATTTGCGACAGTAAAAAATGAATTTTTGAATAATTTACTATAGAAAAGGCAATCCCTGGCGTATTTATAATTTGCGACAGTAAAAAATGAATTTTTGAATAATTTACTATAGAAAAGGCAATCCCTGGCGTAATTATAATTTGCGACAGTAAAAAATAATTTTTTGAATAATTTACTATAGAAAAGGCAATCCCTGGCGTAATTAAAATTTGCGACAGTAAAAAATTATTTTTTGAATAATTTACTATAGAAAAGGCAATCCCTGGCGTAATTAAAATTTGCGACAGTAAAAAATTAGTTTTTGAATAATTTACTATAGAAAAGGCAATCCCTGGCGTAATTAAAATTTGAGACAGTAAAAAATGAATTTTTGAATAATTTACTATAGAAAAGGCAATCCCTGGCGTAATTAAAATTTGAGACACTAAACAATTATTTTTTGCAAAATTTACTATAGAAAAGGCAATCCCTGGCGTAATTATAATTTGCGACAGTAAAAAATGAATTTTTGAATAATTTACTATAGAAAAGGCAATCCCTGGCGTATTTAAAATTTGCGACAGTAAAAAATTATTTTTTGAATAATTTACTATAGAAAAGGCAATCCCTGGCGTAATTAAAATTTGAGACAGTAAAAAATTATTTTTTGAATAATTTACTATAGAAAAGGCAATTCCTGGCGTAATTAAAATTTGCGACACTAAACAATTATTTTTTGAATAATTTACTATAGAAAAGGCAATCCCTGGCGTAATTAAAATTTGCGACAGTATAAAATTATTTTTTGAATAATTTACTATAGAAAAGGCAATCCCTGGCGTAATTAAAATTTGCGACACTAAACAATTATTTTTTGAATAATTTACTATAGAAAAGGCAATCCCTGGCGTAATTAAAATTGGCGACACTAAACAATTATTTTTTGCAAAATTTACTATAGAAAAGGCAATCCCTGGCGTAATTAAAATTTGCGACACTAAACAATTATTTTTTGCAAAATTTACTATAGAAAAGGCAATCCCTGGCGTAATTAAAATTTGCGACAGTATAAAATTATTTTTTGAATAATTTACTATAGAAAGGCAATCCCTGGCGTAATTAAAATTTGAGACAGTAAAAAATGAATTTTTGAATAATTTACTATAGAAAAGGCAATCCCTGGCGTAATTAAAATTTGCGACACTAAACAATTATTTTTTGAATAATTTACTATAGAAAAGGCAATCCCTGGCGTAATTAAAATTTGCGACAGTAAAAAATTAATTTTTGAGTAATTTACTATAGAAAAGGCAATCCCTGGCGTAATTATAATTTGCGACAGTATAAAATGAATTTTTGAATAATTTACTATAGAAAAGGCAATCCCTGGCGTAATTAAAATTTGCGACAGTAAAAAATAATTTTTTGAATAATTTACTATAGAAAAGGCAATCCCTGGCGTAATTAAAATTTGAGACAGTAAAAAATTATTTTTTGAATAATTTACTATAGAAAAGGCAATCCCTGGCGTAATTAAAATTTGCGACAGTAAACAATTATTTTTTGCAAAATTTACTATAGAAAAGGCAATCCCTGGCGTAATTAAAATTTGCGACAGTAAAAAATTATTTTTTGAATAATTTACTATAGGAAAGGCAATCCCTGGCGTAATTAAAATTTGAGACAGTAAAAAATGAATTTTTGAATAATTTACTATACAAAAGGCAATCCCTGGCGTAATTAAAATTTGCGACACTAAACAATTATTTTTTGAATAATTTACTATAGAAAAGGCAATCCCTGGCGTAATTAAAATTTGTGACACTAAACAATTATTTTTTGCAAAATTTACTATAGAAAAGGCAATCCCTGGCGTAATTAAAATTTGAGACAGCAAAAAATGAATTTTTGAATAATTTACTATAGAAAAGGCAATCCCTGGCGTAATTAAAATTTGCGACAGTATAAAATTATTTTTTGAATAATTTATTATAGAAAAGGCAATCCCTGGCGTATTTAAAATTTGCGACAGTAAAAAATTATTTTTTGAATAATTTACTATAGAAAAGGCAATCCCTGGCGTAATTAAAATTTGAGACAGTAAAAAATTATTTTTTGAATAATTTACTATAGAAAAGGCAATCCCTGGCGTAATTAAAATTTGCGACACTAAACAATTATTTTTTGAATAATTTACTATAGAAAAGGCAATCCCTGGCGTAATTAAAATTTGCGACACTAAACAATTATTTTTTGCAAAATTTACTATAGAAAAGGCAATCCCTGGCGTAATTAAAATTTGCGACACTAAACAATTATTTTTTGCAAAATTTACTATAGAAAAGGCAATCCCTGGCGTAATTAAAATTTGCGACAGTATAAAATTATTTTTTGAATAATTTACTATAGAAAAGGCAATCCCTGGCGTAATTAAAATTTGAGACAGTAAAAAATGAATTTTTGAATAATTTACTATAGAAAAGGCAATCCCTGGCGTAATTAAAATTTGCGACAGTAAAAAATTAGTTTTTGCAAAATTTACTATAGAAAAGGCAATCCCTGGCGTATTTAAAATTTGCGACAGTATAAAATTATTTTTTGAATAATTTACTATAGAAAAGGCAATCCCTGGCGTAATTAAAATTTGCGACACTAAACAATTATTTTTTGAATAATTTACTATAGAAAAGCAATCCCTGGCGTAATTAAAATTTGCGACAGTATAAAATTATTTTTTGAATAATTTACTATAGAAAAGGCAATCCCTGGCGTAATTGAAATTTGAGACAGTAAAAAATGAATTTTTGAATAATTTACTATAGAAAGTCAATCCCTGGCGTAATTAAAATTTGAGACAGTAAATAATTTACTATAGAAAAGGCAATCCCTGGCGTAATTAAAATTTGCGACAGTAAACAATTATTTTTTGCAAAATTTACTATAGAAAAGGCAATCCCTGGCGTAATTATAATTTGCGACAGTAAAAAATGAATTTTTGAATAATTTACTATAGAAAAGGCAATTCTTGGCGTATTTAAAATTTGCGACAAAAAAAAATTATTTTTTGCAAAATTTACTATAGAAAAGGCAATCCCTGGCGTAATTAAAATTTGCGACACTAAACAATTATTTTTTGCAAAATTTACTATAGAAAAGGCAATCCCTGGCGTAATTAAAATTTGCGACAGTATAAAATTATTTTTTGAATAATTTACTATAGAAAAGGCAATCCCTGGCGTAATTAAAATTTGCGACAGTATAAAATTATTTTTTGAATAATTTACTATAGAAAAGGCAATCCCTGGCGTAATTAAAATTTGCGACACTAAACAATTATTTTTTGAATAATTTACTATAGAAAAGGCAATCCCTGGCGTAATTAAAATTTGCGACACTAAACAATTATTTTTTGCAAAATTTACTATAGAAAAGGCAATCCCTGACGTAATTAAAATTTGCGACACTAAACAATTATTTTTTGCAAAATTTACTATAGAAAAGGCAATCCCTGGCGTAATTAAAATTTGCGACAGTATAAAATTATTTTTTGAATAATTTACTATAGAAAAGGCAATCCCTGGCGTAATTAAAATTTGAGACAGTAAAAAATGAATTTTTGTATAATTTACTATAGAAAAGGCAATCCCTGGCGTAATTAAAATTTGCGACAGTAAAAAATTAGTTTTTGCAAAATTTACTATAGAAAAGGCAATCCCTGGCGTATTTAAAATTTGCGACAGTATAAAATTATTTTTTGAATAATTTACTATAGAAAAGGCAATCCCTGGCGTAATTAAAATTTGCGACACTAAACAATTATTTTTTGAATAATTTACTATAGAAAAGTAATCCCTGGCGTAATTAAAATTTGCGACAGTATAAAATTATTTTTTGAATAATTTACTATAGAAAAGGCAATCCCTGGCGTAATTGAAATTTGAGACAGTAAAAAATGAATTTTTGAATAATTTACTATAGAAAAGGCAATCCCTGGCGTAATTAAAATTTGCGACAGTATAAAATTATTTTTTGAATAATTTACTATAGGAAAGGCAGTCCCTGGCGTAATTAAAATTTGAGACACTAAACAATTATTTTTTGAATAATTTACTATAGAAAAGGCAATCCCTGGCGTAATTATAATTTGCGACAGTAAAAAATTATTTTTTGAATAATTTACTATAGAAAAGGCAATCCCTGGCGTAATTATAATTTGCGACAGTATAAAATGAATTTTTGAATAATTTACTATAGAAAAGGCAATCCCTGGCGTAATTAAAATTTGCGACAGTAAAAAATTATTTTTTGAATAATTTACTATAGAAAAGGCAATCCCTGGCGTAATTAAAATTTGAGACAGTAAAAAATTATTTTTTGAATAATTTACTATAGAAAAGGCAATCCCTGGCGTAATTAAAATTTGCGACAGTAAAAAATTATTTTTTGAATAATTTACTATAGAAAAGGCAATCCCTGGCGTAATTAAAATTTGAGACAGTAAAAAATTATTTTTTGAATAATTTACTATAGAAAAGGCAATCCCTGGCGTAATTAAAATTTGCGACACTAAACAATTATTTTTTGAATAATTTACTATAGAAAAGGCAATCCCTGGCGTAATTAATATTTGCGACACTAAACATTTATTTTTTGCAAAATTTACTATAGAAAAGGCAATCCCTGGCGTAATTAAAATTAGAGACAGTAAAAAATGAATTTTTGAATAATTTACTATAGGAAAGGCAATCCCTGGCGTAATTAAAATTTGAGACAGTAAAAAATGAATTTTTGAATAATTTACTATACAAAAGGTAATCCCTGGCGTAATTAGAATTAGAGACAGTAAAAAATGAATTTTTGAATAATTTACTATAGAAAAGGCAATCCCTGGCGTAATTAAAATTTGCGACAGTAAACAATTATTTTTTGCAAAATTTACTATAGAAAAGGCAATCCCTGGCGTAATTAAAATTTGCGACAGTAAAAAATTATTTTTTGAATAATTTACTATAGAAAAGGCAATCCCTGGCGTAATTAAAATTTGAGACAGTAAAAAATTATTTTTTGAATAATTTACTATAGAAAAGGCAATCCCTGGCGTATTTAAAATTTGCGACAGTAAAAAATTATTTTTTGCAAAATTTTGCTATAGAAAAGGCAATCCCTGGCGTAATTAAAATTTGAGACAGTAAAAAATGAATTTTTGAATAATTTACTATAGAAAAGGCAATCCCTGGCGTAATTAAAATTTGCGACAGAAAAAAATTAATTTTTGAATAATTTACTATAGAAAAGGCAATCCCTGGCGTAATTAAAATTTGCGACAGTATAAAATTATTTTTTGAATAATTTACTATAGAAAAGGCAATCCCTGGCGTAATTAAAATTTGCGACACTAAACAATTATTTTTTGAATAATTTACTATAGAAAAGGCAATCCCTGGCGTAATTAAAATTTGCGACACTAAACAATTATTTTTTGCAAAATTTACTATAGAAAATGCAATCCCTGGCGTAATTAAAATTTGCGACACTAAACAATTATTTTTTGCAAAATTTACTATAGAAAAGGCAATCCCTGGCGTAATTAAAATTTGCGACACTAAACAATTATTTTTTGAATAATTTACTATAGAAAAGGCAATCCCTGGCGTAATTAAAATTTGAGACAGTAAAATATGAATTTTTGAATAATTTACTATAGAAAAGGCAATCCCTGGCGTAATTAAAATTTGCGACACTAAACAATTATTTTTTGCAAAATTTACTATAGAAAAGGCAATCCCTGGCGTAATTAAAATTTGCGACAGTAAAAAATGAATTTTTGAATAATTTACTATACAAAAGGCAATCCCAGGCGTAATTATAATTTTCGACAGTAAAAAATGAATTTTTGAATAATTTACTATAGAAAAGGCAATCCCTGGCGTAATTAAAATTTGCGACAGTAAAAAATTATTTTTTGAATAATTTACTATAGAAAAGGCAATCCCTGGCGTAATTAAAATTTGAGACAGTAAAAAATTATTTTTTGAATAATTTACTATAGAAAAGGCACTCCCTGGCGTAATTATAATTTGCGACAGTAAAAAATTATTTTTTGAATAATTTACTATAGAAAAGGCAATCCCTGGCGTAATTATAATTTGCGACAGTAAAAAATTATTTTTTGAATAATTTACTATAGAAAAGGCAATCCCTGGCGTAATTAAAATTTGCGACAGAAAAAAATTATTTTTTGAATAATTTACTATAGAAAGGGCAATCCCTGGCGTAATTAAAATTTGCGACAGTAAAAAATTAGTTTTTGCAAAATTTACTATAGAAAAGGCAATCCCTGGCGTATTTAAAATTTGCGACAGTATAAAATTCTTTTTTGAATAATTTACTATAGAAAAGGCAATCCCTGGCGTAATTAAAATTTGCGACACTAAACAATTATTTTTTGAATAATTTACTATAGAAAAGGCAATCCCTGGCGTAATTAAAATTTGCGACAGTATAAAATTATTTTTGAATAATTTACTATAGAAAAGGCAATCCCTGGCGTAATTGAAATTTGAGACAGTAAAAAATGAATTTTTGAATAATTTACTATAGAAAAGGCAATCCCTGGCGTAATTAAAATTTGCGACAGTATAAAATTATTTTTTGAATAATTTACTATAGAAAAGGCAATCCCTGGCGTAATTAAATTTTGAGACACTAAACAATTATTTTTTGAATAATTTACTATAGAAAAGGCAATCCCTGGCGTAATTATAATTTGCGACAGTAAAAAATTATTTTTTGAATAATTTACTATAGAAAAGGCAATCCCTGGCGTAATTATAATTTGCGACATTATAAAATGAATTTTTGAATAATTTACTATAGAAAAGGCAATCCCTGGCGTAATTAAAATTTGCGACTGTAAAAAATTATTTTTTGAATAATTTACTATAGAAAAGGCAATCCCTGGCGTAATTAAAATTTGAGACAATAAAAAATTATTTTTTGAATAATTTACTATAGAAAAGGCAATCCCTGGCGTAATTATAATTTGCGACAGTAAAAAATTATTTTTTGAATAATTTACTATAGAAAAGGCAATCCCTGGCGTAATTAAAATTTGCGACACTAAACAATTATTTTTTGAATAATTTACTATAGAAAAGGCAATCCCTGGCGTAATTAAAATTTGCGACACTAAACAATTATTTTTTGCAAAA
Source organism: Dioctria linearis (assembly GCA_963930735.1). Lineage (NCBI taxonomy): Eukaryota > Metazoa > Arthropoda > Insecta > Diptera > Asilidae > Dioctria > Dioctria linearis. The sequence goes on from CAWVNZ010002686.1 coordinate 16,231, forward strand.
TTTACTATAGAAAAGGCAATCCCTGGCGTAATTAAAATTTGCGACACTAAACAATTATTTTTTGCAAAATTTACTATAGAAAAGCAATCCCTGGCGTAATTAAAATTTGCGACACTAAACAATTATTTTTTGCAAAATTTACTATAGAAAAGCAATCCCTGGCGTAATTAAAATTTGCGACACTAAACAATTATTTTTTGAATAATTTACTATAGAAAAGGCAATCCCTGGCGTAATTAAAATTTGCGACACTAAAGAATTATTTTTTGCAAAATTTACTATAGAAAAGGCAATCCCTGGCGTAATTAAAATTTGCGACTGTAAAAAAAAAATTTTTGAATAATTTACTATACAAAAGGCAATCCCAGGCGTAATTATAATTTGCGACAGTAAAAAATGAATTTTTGAATAATTTACTATAGAAAAGGCAATCCCTGGCGTAATTAAAATTTGCGACAGAAAAAAATTAATTTTTGAATAATTTACTATAGAAAAGGCAATCCCTGGCGTAATTAAAATTTGAGACACTAAACAATTATTTTTTGAATAATTTACTATAGAAAAGGCAATCCCTGGCGTAATTAAAATTTGAGACAATAAAAAATTATTTTTTGAATAATTTACTATAGAAAAGGCAATCCCTGGCGTAATTATAATTTGCGACAGTAAAAAATTATTTTTTGAATAATTTACTATAGAAAAGGCAATCCCTGGCGTAATTAAAATTTGCGACAGAAAAAAATTAATTTTTGAATAATTTACTATAGAAAAGGCAATCCCTGGCGTAATTAAAATTTGCGACACTAAACAATTATTTTTTGCAAAATTTACTATAGAAAAGGCAATCCCTGGCGTAATTAAAATTTGAGACAGTAAAAAATTATTTTTTGAATAATTTACTATAGAAAAGGCAATCCCTGGCGTAATTATAATTTGCGACAGTAAAAAATGAATTTTTGAATAATGTACTATAGAAAAGGCAATCCCTGGCGTAATTATAATTTGCGACAGTAAAAAATTATGTTTTGAATAATTTACTATAGAAAAGGCAATCCCTGGCGTAATTAAAATTTGCGACAGTAAAAAATTATTTTTTGAATAATTTACTATAGAAAAGGCAATCCCTGGCGTAATTAAAATTTGCGACAGTAAAAAATTAGTTTTTGAATAATTTACTATAGAAAAGGCAATCCCTGGCGTAATTAAAATTTGAGACAGTAAAAAATGAATTTTTGAATAATTTACTATAGAAAAGGCAATCCCTGGCGTAATTAAAATTTGAGACACTAAACAATTATTTTTTGCAAAATTTACTATAGAAAAGGCAATCCCTGGCGTAATTATAATTTTCGACAGTAAAAAATGAATTTTTGAATAATTTACTATAGAAAAGGCAATCCCTGGCGTATTTAAAATTTGCGACAGTAAAAAATTATTTTTTGAATAATTTACTATAGAAAAGGAAATCCCTGGCGTAATTAAAATTTGAGACAGTAAAAAATTATTTTTTGAATAATTTACTATAGAAAAGGCAATCAATGGCGTAATTAAAATTTGCGACACTAAACAATTATTTTTTGAATAATTTACTATATAAAAGGCAATCCCTGGCGTAATTAAAATTTGCGACAGTATAAAATTATTTTTTGAATAATTTACTATAGAAAAGGCAATCCCTGGCGTAATTAAAATTTGCGACACTAAACAATTATTTTTTGAATAATTTACTATAGAAAAGGCAATCCCTGGCGTAATTAAAATTTGCGACACTAAACAATTATTTTTTGCAAAATTTACTATAGAAAAGGCAATCCCTGGCGTAATTAAAATTTGCGACACTAAACAATTATTTTTTGCATAATTTACTATAGAAAAGGCAATCCCTGGCGTAATTAAAATTTGCGACAGTATAAAATTATTTTTTGAATAATTTACTATAGAAAAGGCAATCCCTGGCGTAATTAAAATTTGAGACAGTAAAAAATGAATTTTTGAATAATTTACTATAGAAAAGGCAATCCCTGGCGTAATTAAAATTTGCGACAGTAAAAAATTAGTTTTTGCAAAATTTACTATAGAAAAGGCAATCCCTGGCGTATTTAAAATTTGCGACAGTATAAAATTATTTTTTGAATAATTTACTATAGAAAAGGCAATCCCTGGCGTAATTAAAATTTGCGACACTAAACAATTATTTTTTGAATAATTTACTATAGAAAAGGCAATCCCTGGCGTAATTAAAATTTGCGACAGTATAAAATTATTTTTTGAATAATTTACTATAGAAAAGGCAATCCCTGGCGTAATTGAAATTTGAGACAGTAAAAAATGAATTTTTGAATAATTTACTATAGAAAAGGCAATCCCTGGCGTAATTAAAATTTGCGACAGTATAAAATTATTTTTTGAATAATTTACAATAGAAAAGGCAATCCCTGGCGTAATTAAAATTTGAGACACTAAACAATTATTTTTGGAATAATTTACTATAGAAAAGGCAATCCCTGGCGTAATTATAATTTGCGACAGTAAAAAATTATTTTTTGAATAATTTACTATAGAAAAGGCAATCCCTGGCGTAATTATAATTTGCGACAGTATAAAATGAATTTTTGAATAATTTACTATAGAAAAGGCAATCCCTGGCGTAATTAAAATTTGCGACAGTAAAAAATTATTTTTTGAATAATTTACTATAGAAAAGGCAATCCCTAGCGTAATTAAAATTTGAGACAGTAAAAAATTATTTTTTGAATAATTTACTATAGAAAAGGCAATCCCTGGCGTAATTAAAATTTGCGACACTAAACAATTATTTTTTGCAAAATTTACTATAGAAAAGGCAATCCCTGGCGTAATTATAATTTGCGACAGTATAAAATTATTTTTTGAATAATTTACTATAGAAAAGGCAATCCCTGGCGTAATTAAAATTTGAGACAGTAAAAAATGAATTTTTGAATAATGTACTATAGAAAAGGCAATCCCTGGCGTAATTATAATTTGCGACAGTAAAAAATTATGTTTTGAATAATTTACTATAGAAAAGGCAATCCCTGGCGTAATTAAAATTTGCGACAGTAAAAAATTATTTTTTGAATAATTTACTATAGAAAAGGCAATCCCTGGCGTAATTAAAATTTGCGACAGTAAAAAATTAGTTTTTGAATAATTTACTATAGAAAAGGCAATCCCTGGCGTAATTAAAACTTGAGACAGTAAAAAATGAATTTTTGAATAATTTACTATAGAAAAGGCAATCCCTGGCGTAATTAAAATTTGAGACACTAAACAATTATTTTTTGCAAAATTTACTATAGAAAAGGCAATCCCTGGCGTAATTATAATTTGCGACAGTAAAAAATGAATTTTTGAATAATTTACTATAGAAAAGGCAATCCCTGGCGTATTTAAAATTTGCGACAGTAAAAAATTATTTTTTGAATAATTTACTATAGAAAAGGAAATCCCTGGCGTAATTAAAATTTGAGACAGTAAAAAATTATTTTTTGAATAATTTACTATAGAAAAGGCAATCAATGGCGTAATTAAAATTTGCGACACTAAACAATTATTTTTTGAATAATTTACTATATAAAAGGCAATCCCTGGCGTAATTAAAATTTGCGACAGTATAAAATTATTTTTTGAATAATTTACTATAGAAAAGGCAATCCCTGGCGTAATTAAAATTTGCGACACTAAACAATTATTTTTTGAATAATTTACTATAGAAAAGGCAATCCCTGGCGTAATTAAAATTTGCGACACTAAACAATTATTTTTTGCAAAATTTACTATAGAAAAGGCAATCCCTGGCGTAATTAAAATTTGCGACACTAAACAATTATTTTTTGCATAATTTACTATAGAAAAGGCAATCCCTGGCGTAATTAAAATTTGCGACAGTATAAAATTATTTTTTGAATAATTTACTATAGAAAAGGCAATCCCTGGCGTAATTAAAATTTGAGACAGTAAAAAATGAATTTTTGAATAATTTACTATAGAAAAGGCAATCCCTGGCGTAATTAAAATTTGCGACAGTAAAAAATTAGTTTTTGCAAAATTTACTATAGAAAAGGCAATCCCTGGCGTATTTAAAATTTGCGACAGTATAAAATTATTTTTTGAATAATTTACTATAGAAAAGGCAATCCCTGGCGTAATTAAAATTTGCGACACTAAACAATTATTTTTTGAATAATTTACTATAGAAAAGGCAATCCCTGGCGTAATTAAAATTTGCGACAGTATAAAATTATTTTTTGAATAATTTACTATAGAAAAGGCAATCCCTGGCGTAATTGAAATTTGAGACAGTAAAAAATGAATTTTTGAATAATTTACTATAGAAAAGGCAATCCCTGGCGTAATTAAAATTTGCGACAGTATAAAATTATTTTTTGAATAATTTACAATAGAAAAGGCAATCCCTGGCGTAATTAAAATTTGAGACACTAAACAATTATTTTTGGAATAATTTACTATAGAAAAGGCAATCCCTGGCGTAATTATAATTTGCGACAGTAAAAAATTATTTTTTGAATAATTTACTATAGAAAAGGCAATCCCTGGCGTAATTATAATTTGCGACAGTATAAAATGAATTTTTGAATAATTTACTATAGAAAAGGCAATCCCTGGCGTAATTAAAATTTGCGACAGTAAAAAATTATTTTTTGAATAATTTACTATAGAAAAGGCAATCCCTAGCGTAATTAAAATTTGAGACAGTAAAAAATTATTTTTTGAATAATTTACTATAGAAAAGGTAATCCCTGGCGTAATTAAAATTTGCGACACTAAACAATTATTTTTTGCAAAATTTACTATAGAAAAGGCAATCCCTGGCGTAATTATAATTTGCGACAGTATAAAATTATTTTTTGAATAATTTACTATAGAAAAGGCAATCCCTGGCGTAATTAAAATTTGAGACAGTAAAAAATGAATTTTTGAATAATTTACTATAGAAAAGCCAATCCCTGGCGTAATTAAAATTTGCGACAGTAAAAAATTAGTTTTTGCAAAATTTACTATAGAAAAGGCAATCCCTGGCGTATTTAAAATTTGCGACAGTATAAAATTATTTTTTGAATAATTTACTATAGAAAAGGCAATCCCTGGCGTAATTAAAATTTGCGACACTAAACAATTATGTTTTGAATAATTTACTATAGAAAAGGCAATCCCTGGCGTAATTAAAATTTGCGACAGTATAAAATTATTTTTTGAATAATTTACTATAGAAAAGGCAATCCCTGGCGTAATTGAAATTTGAGACAGTAAAAAATGAATTTTTGAATAATTTACTATAGAAAAGGAAATCCCTGGCGTAATTAAAATTTGCGACAGTATAAAATTATTTTTTGAATAATTTACTATAGAAAAGGCAATCCCTGGCGTAATTAAAATTTGAGACACTAAACAATTATTTTTTGAATAATTTACTATAGAAAAGGCAATCCCTGGCGTAATTATAATTTGCGACAGTAAAAAATTATTTTTTGAATAATTTACTATAGAAAAGGCAATCCCTGGCGTAATTATAATTTGCGACAGTATAAAATGAATTTTTGAATAATTTACTATAGAAAAGGCAATCCCTGGCGTAATTAAAATTTGCGACAGTAAAAAATTATTTTTTGAATAATTTACTATAGAAAAGGCAATCCCTGGCGCAATTAAAATTTGCGACAGTAAAAAATTATTTTTTGAATAATTTACTATAGAAAAGGCAATCCCTGGCGTAATTATAATTTGCGACAGTATAAAATGAATTTTTGAATAATTTACTATAGAAAAGGCAATCCCTGGCGTAATTAAAATTTGAGACAGTAAAAAATGAATTTTTGAATAATTTGCTATAGGAAAGGCAATCCCTGGCGTAATTAAAATTTGAGACAGTAAAAAATGAATTTTTGAATAATTTACTATACAAAAGGCAATCCCTGGCGTAATTAAAATTAGAGACAGTAAAAAATGAATTTTTAAATAATTTACTATAGAAAAGGCAATCCCTGGCGTAATTAAAATTTGCGACAGTAAACAATTATTTTTTGCAAAATTTACTACAGAAAAGGCAATCCCTGGCGTAATTAAAATTTGCGACAGTAAAAAATTATTTTTTGAATAATTTACTATAGAAAAGGCAATCCCTGGCGTAATTAAAATTTGAGACAGTAAAAAATTATTTTTTGAATAATTTACTATAGAAAAGGCAATCCCTGGCGTAATTAAAATTTGCGACACTAAACAATTATTTTTTGCAAAATTTACTATAGAAAAGGCAATCCCTGGCGTAATTAAAATTTGCGACACTAAACAATTATTTTTTGCAAAATTTACTATAGAAAAGGCAATCCCTGGCGTAATTAAAATTTGCGACACTAAACAATTATTTTTTGAATAATTTACTATAGAAAAGGCAATCCCTGGCGTAATTAAAATTTGAGACAGTAAAAAATGAATTTTTGAATAATTTACTATAGAAAAGGCAAATCCTGGCGTACTTAAAATTTGCGACACTAAACAATTATTTTTTGCAGAATTTACTATAGAAAAGGCAATCCCTGGCGTAATTAAAATTTGCGACAGTAAAAAATGAATTTTTGAATAATTTACTATACAAAAGGCAATCCCAGGCGTAATTATAATTTGCGACAGTAAAAAATGAATTTTTGAATAATTTACTATAGAAAAGGCAATCCCTGGCGTAATTAAAATTTGCGACAGTAAAAATTATTTTTTGAATAATTTACTATAGAAAAGGCAATCCTGGCGTAATTAAAATTTGAGACAGTAAAAAATTATTTTTTGAATAATTTACTATAGAAAAGGCAATCCCTGGCGTAATTATAATTTGCGACAGTAAAAAATTATTTTTTGAATAATTTACTATAGAAAAGGCAATCCCTGGCGTAATTATAATTTGCGACAGTAAAAAACTATTTTTTGAATAATTTACTATAGAAAAGGCAATCCCTGGCGTAATTAAAATTTGCGACAGAAAAAAATTAATTTTTGAATAATTTACTATAAAAAAGGCAATCCCTGGCGTAATTAAAATTTGCGACACTAAACAATTATTTTTTCCAAAATTTACTATAGAAAAGGCAATCCCTGGCGTAATTAAAATTTGAGACAGTAAACAATTATTTTTTGAATAATTTACTATAGAAAAGGCAATGCCTGGCGTAATTATAATTTGCGACAGTAAAAAATGAATTTTTGAATAATTTACTATAGAAAAGGCAATCCCTGGCGTAATTATAATTTGCGACAGTAAAAAATTATTTTTTGAATAATTTACTATAGAAAAGGCAATCCCTGGCGTAATTAAATTTTGCGACAGTAAAAAATTATTTTTTGAATAATTTACTATATAAAAGGCAATCCCTGGCGTAATTAAAATTTGCGACAGTAAAAAATTAGTTTTTGAATAATTTACTATAGAAAAGGCAATCCCTGGCGTAATTAAAATTTGAGACAGTAAAAAATGAATTTTTGAATAATTTACTATAGAAAAGGCAATCCTTGGCGTAATTGAAATTTGAGACAGTAAAAAATGAATTTTTGAATAATTTACTATAGAAAAGGCAATCCCTGGCGTAATTAAAATTTGCGACACTAAACAATTATTTTTTGAATAATTTACTATAGAAAAGGCAATCCCTGGCGTAATTAAAATTTGCGACAGTATAAAATTATTTTTTGAATAATTTACTATAGAAAAGGCAATCCCTGGCCTAATTGAAATTTGAGACAGTAAAAAATGAATTTTTGAATAATTTACTATAGAAGAGGCAATCCCTGGCGTAATTAAAATTTGCGACAGTATAAAATTATTTTTTGAATAATTTACTATAGAAAAGGCAATCCCTGGCGTAATTAAAATTTGAGACACTAAACAATTATTTTTTGAATAATTTACTATAGAAAAGGCAATCCCTGGCGTAATTATAATTTGCGACAGTAAAAAATTATTTTTTGAATAATTTACTATAGAAAAGGCAATCTCTGGCGTAATTATAATTTGCGACAGTATAAAATGAATTTTTGAATAATTTACTATAGAAAAGGCAATCCCTGGCGTAATTAAAAATTGCGACAGTAAAAAATTATTTTTTGAATAATTTACTATAGAAAAGGCAATCCCTGGCGTAATTAAAATTTGAGACAGTATAAAATTATTTTTTGAATAATTTACTATAGAAAAGGCAATCCCTGGCGTAATTAAAATTTGAGACACTAAACAATTATTTTTTGAATAATTTACTATAGAAAAGGCAATCCCTGGCGTAATTATAATTTGCGACAGTAAAAAATTATTTTTTGAATAATTTACTATAGAAAAGGCAATCCCTGGCGTAATTATAATTTGCGAGAGTATAAAATGAATTTTTGAATAATTTACTATAGAAAAGGCAATCCCTGGCGTAATTAAAATTTGCGACACTAAACAATTATTTTTTGAATAATTTACTATAGAAAAGGCAATCCCTGGCGTAATTAAAATTTGCGACACTAAACAATTATTTTTTGCAAAATTTACTATAGAAAAGGCAATCCCTGGCGTAATTAAAATTTGAGACAGTAAAAAATGATTTTTTGAATAATTTACTATAGAAAAGGCAATCCCTGGCGTAATTAAAATTTGCGACAGTATAAAATTATTTTTTGAATAATTTACTATAGAAAAGGCAATCCCTGGCGTATTTAAAATTTGCGACAGTAAAAAATTATTTTTTGAATAATTTACTATAGAAAAGGCAATCCCTGGCGTAATTAAAATTTGAGACAGTAAAAAATTATTTTTTGAATAATTTACTATAGAAAAGGCAATCCCTGGCGTAATTAAAATTTGCGACAGTAAGCAATTATTTTTTGCAAAATTTACTACAGAAAAGGCAATCCCTGGCGTAATTAAAATTTGAGACAGTAAAAAATTATTTTTTGAATAATTTACTATAGAATAGGCAATCCCTGGCGTAATTAAAATTTGCGACAGTAAACAATTATTTTTTGCAAAATTTACTATAGAAAAGGCAATCCCTGGCGTAATTAAAATTTGCGACAGTAAAAAATTATTTTTTGAATAATTTACTATAGAAAAGGCAATCCCTGGCGTAATTAAAATTTGAGACAGTAAAAAATTATTTTTTGAATAATTTACTATAGAAAAGGCAATCCCTGGCGTATTTAAAATTTGCGACAGTAAAAAATTATTTTTTGCAAAATTTACTATAGAAAAGGCAATCCCTGGCGTAATTAAAATTCGAGACAGTAAAAAATGAATTTTTGAATAATTTACTATAGAAAAGGCAATCCCTGGCGTAATTAAAATTTGCGACAGAAAAAAATTAATTTTTGAATAATTTACTATAGAAAAGGCAATCCCTGGCGTAATTAAAATTTGCGACAGTATAAAATTATTTTTTGAATAATTTACTATAGAAAAGGCAATCCCTGGCGTAATTAAAATTTGCGACACTAAACAATTATTTTTTGAATAATTTACTATAGAAAAGGCAATCCCTGGCGTAATTAAAATTTGCGACACTAAACAATTATTTTTTGCAAAATTTACTATAGAAAAGGCAATCCCTGGCGTAATTAAAATTTGCGACACTAAACAATTATTTTTTGCAAAATTTACTATAGAAAAGGCAATCCCTGGCGTAATTAAAATTTGCGACACTAAACAATTATTTTTTGAATAATTTACTATAGAAAAGGCAATCCCTGGCGTAATTAAAATTTGCGACACTAAACAATTATTTTTTGCAAAATTTACTATAGAAAAGGCAATCCCTGGCGTAATTAAAATTTGCGACACTAAACAATTATTTTTTGCAAAATTTACTATAGAAAAGGCAATCCCTGGCGTAATTAAAATTTGCGACACTAAACAATTATTTTTTGAATAATTTACTATAGAAAAGGCAATCCCTGGCGTAATTAAAATTTGAGACAGTAAAAAATGAATTTTTGAATAATTTACTATAGAAAAGGCAATCCCTGGCGTAATTAAAATTTGCGACACTAAACAATTATTTTTTGCAAAATTTACTATAGAAAAGGCAATCCCTGGCGTAATTAAAATTTGCGACAGTAAAAAATGAATTTTTGAATAATTTACTATACAAAAGGCAATCCCAGGCGTAATTATAATTTGCGACAGTAAAAAATGAATTTTTGAATAATTTACTATAGAAAAGGCAATCCCTGGCGTAATTAAAATTTGCGACAGTAAAAAATTATTTTTTGAATAATTTACTATAGGAAAGGCAATCCCTGGCGTAATTAAAATTTGAGACAGTAAAAAATTATTTTTTGAATAATTTACTATAGAAAAGGCAATCCCTGGCGTAATTATAATTTGCGACAGTAAGAAATTATTTTTTGAATAATTTACTATAGAAAAGGCAATCCCTGGCGTAATTATAATTTGCGACAGTAAAAAATGAATTTTTGAATAATTTACTATACAAAAGGCAATCCCTGGCGTAATTAAAATTTGCGACAGAAAAAAATTAATTTTTGAATAATTTACTATAGAAAAGGCAATCCCTGGCGTAATTAAAATTTGCGACAGTAAAAAATGAATTTTTGAATAATTTACTATAGAAAAGGCAATCCCTGGCGTAATTAAAATTTGCGACACTTAACAATTATTTTTTGCAAAATTTACTCTAGAAAAGGCAATCCCTGGCGTAATTATAATTTGCGACAGTAAGAAATTATTTTTTGAATAATTTACTATAGAAAAGGCAATCCCTGGCGTAATTATAATTTGCGACAGTAAAAAATGAATTTTTGAATAATTTGGCAATCCCTGGCGTAATTAAAATTTGCGACACTAAAAAATTATTTTTTGCAAAATTTACTATAGAAAAGGCAATCCCTGGCGTAATTAAAATTTGCGACACTAAACAATTATTTTTTGCAAAATTTACTATATAAAAGGCAATCCCTGGCGTAATTAAAATTTGCGACACTAAACAATTATTTTTTGAATAATTTACTATAGAAAAGGCAATCCCTGGCGTAATTAAAATTTGAGACAGTAAAAAATGAATTTTTGAATAATTTACTATAGAAAAGGCAATCCCTGGCGTAATTAAAATTTGCGACACTTAACAATTATTTTTTGCAAAATTTACTCTAGAAAAGGCAATCCCTGGCGTAATTAAAATTTGCGACAGTAAAAAATGAATTTTTGAATAATTTACTATACAAAAGGCAATCCCAGGCGTAATTATAATTTGCGACAGTAAAAAATGAATTTTTGAATAATTTACTATAGAAAAGGCAATCCCTGGCGTAATTAAAATTTGCGACAGTAAAAATTATTTTTTGAATAATTTACTATAGAAAAGGCAATCCCTGGCGTAATTAAAATTTGAGACAGTAAAAATTATTTTTTGAATAATTTACTATAGAAAAGGCAATCCCTGGCGTAATTATAATTTGCGACAGTAAAAAATTATTTTTTGAATAATTTACTATAGAAAAGGCAATCCCTGGCGTAATTATAATTTGCGACAGTAAAAAATTATTTTTTGAATAATTTACTATAGAAAAGGCAATCCCTGGCGTAATTAAAATTTGCGACAGAAAAAAATTAATTTTTGAATAATTTACTATAGAAAAGGCAATCCCTGGCGTAATTAAAATTTGCGACACTAAACAATTATTTTCTGCAAAATTTACTATAGAAAAGGCAATCCCTGGCGTAATTAAAATTTGAGACAGTAAAAAATTATTTTTTGAATAATTTACTATAGAAAAGGCAATCCCTGGCGTAATTATAATTTGCGACAGTAAAAAATGAATTTTTGAATAATTTACTATAGAAAAGGCAATCCCTGGCGTAATTAAAATTTGCGACAGAAAAAATTAATTTTTGAATAATTTACTATAGAAAAGGCAATCCTGGCGTAATTAAAATTTGCGACAGTATAAAATTATTTTTTGAATAATTTACTATAGAAAAGGCAATCCCTGGCGTAATTAAAATTTGCGACATTAAACAATTATTTTTTGAATAATTTACTATAGAAAAGGCAATCCCTGGCGTAATTAAAATTTGCGACACTAAACAATTATTTTTTACAAAATTTACTATAGAAAAGGCAATCCCTGGCGTAATTAAAATTTGCGACACTAAACAATTATTTTTTGCAAAATTTACTATAGAAAAGGCAATCCCTGGCGTAATTAAAATTTGCGAAACTAAACAATTATTTGTTGAATAATTTACTATAGAAAAGGCAATCCCTGGCGTAATTAAAATTTGAGACAGTAAAAAATGAATTTTTGAATAATTTACTATAGAAAAGGCAATCCCTGGCGTAATTAAAATTTGCGACACTAAACAATTATTTTTTGCAAAATTTACTATAGAAAAGGCAATCCCTGGCGTAATTAAAATTTGCGACAGTAAAAAATGAATTTTTGAATAATTTACTATACAAAAGGCAATCCCAGGCGTAATTATAATTTGCGACAGTAAAAAATGAATTTTTGAATAATTTACTATAGAAAAGGCAATCCCTGGCGTAATTAAAATTTGCGACAGTAAAAAATTATTTTTTGAATAATTTACTATAGAAAAGGCAATCCCTGTCGTAATTAAAATTTGAGACAGTAAAAAATTATTTTTTGAATAATTTACTATAGAAAAGGCAATCCCTGGCGTAATTATAATTTGCGACAGTAAAAAATTATTTTTTGAATAATTTACTATAGAAAAGGCAATACCTGGCGTAATTATAATGTGCGAGAGTAAAAAATTATTTTTTGAATAATTTACTATAGAAAAGGCAATCCCTGGGGTAATTAAAATTTGCGACAGAAAACAATTAATTTTTGAATAATTTACTATAGAAAAGGCAATCCCAGGCGTAATTAAAATTTGCGACACTAAACAATTATTTTTTGCAAGATTTACTATAGAAAAGGCAATCCCTGGCGTAATTAAAATTTGAGACAGTAAAAAATTATTTTTTGAATAATTTACTATAGAAAAGGCAATCCCTGGCGTAATTATAATTTGCGACAGTATAAAATTATTTTTTGAATAATTTACTATAAAAAGGCAATCCCTGGCGTAATTAAAATTTGCGACACTAAACAATTATTTTCTGCAAAATTTACTATAGAAAAGGCAATCCCTGGCGTAATTAAAATTTGAGACAGTAAAAAATTATTTTTTGAATAATTTACTATAGAAAAGGCAATCCCTGGCGTAATTAAAATTTGAGACACTAAACAATTATTTTTTGAATAATTTACTATAGAAAAGGCAATCCCTGGCGTAATTAAAATTTGCGACACTAAACAATTACTTTTTACAAAATTTACTATAGAAAAGGCAATCCCTGGCGTAATTAAAATTTGCGACACTAAAACAATTATTTTTTGCAAAATTTACTATAGAAAAGGCAATCCCTGGCGTAATTAAAATTTGCAACACTAAACAATTATTTGTTGAATAATTTACTATAGAAAAGGCAATCCCTGGCGTAATTAAAATTTGAGACAGTAAAAAATGAATTTTTGAATAATTTACTATAGAAAAGGCAATCCCTGGCGTAATTAAAATTTGCGACACTAAACAATTATTTTTTGCAAAATTTACTATAGAAAAGGCAATCCCTGGCGTAATTAAAATTTGCGACAGTAAAAAATGAATTTTTGAATAATTTACTATACAAAAGGCAATCCCAGGCGTAATTATAATTTGCGACAGTAAAAAATGAATTTTTGAATAATTTACTATAGAAAAGGCAATCCCTGGCGTAGTTAAAATTTGCGACAGTAAAAAATTATTTTTTGAATAATTTACTATAGAAAAGGCAATCCCTGTCGTAATTAAAATTTGAGACAGTAAAAAATTATTTTTTGAATAATTTACTATAGAAAAGGCAATCCCTGGCGTAATTATAATTTGCGACAGTAAAAAAATTATTTTTTGAATAATTTACTATAGAAAAGGCAATACCTGGCGTAATTATATTTTGCGACAGTAAAAAATTATTTTTTGAATAATTTACTATAGAAAAGGCAATCCCTGGCGTAATTAAAATTTGCGACAGAAAACAATTAATTTTTGAATAATTTACTATAGAAAAGGCAATCCCAGGCGTAATTAAAATTTGCGACACTAAACAATTATTTTTTGCAAAATTTACTATAGAAAAGGCAATCCTGGCGTAATTAAAATTTGAGACAGTAAAAAATTATTTTTTGAATAATTTACTATAGAAAAGGCAATCCCTGGCGTAATTATAATTTGCGACAGTAAAAAATGAATTTTTGAATAATTTACTATAGAAAAGGCAATCCCTGGCGTAATTAAAATTTGCGACAGTAAAAAATTATTTTTTGAATAATTTACTATAGAAAAGGCAATCCCTGACGTAATTAAAATTTGAGACAGTAAAAAATTATTTTTTGAATAATTTACTATAGAAAAGGTAATCCCTGGCGTAATTATAATTTGCGACAGTAAAAAATTATTTTTTGAATAATTTACTATAGAAAAGGCAATCCCTGACGTAATTAAAATTTGAGACAGTAAAAATTATTTTTTGAATAATTTACTATAGAAAAGGCAATCCCTGGCGTAATTAAAATTTGAGACAATAAAAAATTATTTTTTGAATAATTTACTATAGAAAAGGCAATCCCTGGCGTAATTATAATTTGCGACAGTAAAAAATTATTTTTTGAATAAATTACTATAGAAAAGGCAATCCCTGGCGTAATTAAAATTTGCGACAGAAAAAAATTAATTTTTGAATAATTTACTATAGAAAAGGCAATCCCTGGCGTAATTAAAATTTGCGACACTAAACAATTATTTTTTGCAAAATTTACTATAGAAAAGGCAATCCCTGGCGTAATTAAAATTTGAGACAGTAAAAAATTATTTTTTGAATAATTTACTATAGAAAAGGCAATCCCTGGCGTAATTATAATTTGCGACAGTAAAAAATGAATTTTTGAATAATGTACTATAGAAAAGGCAATCCCTGGCGTAATTATAATTTGCGACAGTAAAAAATTATGTTTTGAATAATTTACTATAGAAAAGGCAATCCCTGGCGTAATTAAAATTTGCGACAGTAAAAAATTATTTTTTGAATAATTTACTATAGAAAAGGCAATCCCTGGCGTAATTAAAATTTGCGACAGTAAAAAATTAGTTTTTGAATAATTTACTATAGAAAAGGCAATCCCTGGCGTAATTAAAATTTGAGACAGTAAAAAATGAATTTTTGAATTATTTACTATAGAAAAGGCAATCCCTGGCGTAATTAAAATTTGAGACACTAAACAATTATTTTTTGCAAAATTTACTATAGAAAAGGCAATCCCTGGCGTAATTATAATTTGCGACAGTAAAAAATGAATTTTTGAATAATTTACTATAGAAAAGGCAATCCCTGGCGTATTTAAAATTTGCGACAGTAAAAAATTATTTTTTGAATAATTTACTATAGAAAAGGCAATCCCTGGCGTAATTAAAATTTGAGACAGTAAAAAATTATTTTTTGAATAATTTACTATAGAAAAGGCAATCCCTGGCGTAATTAAAATTTGCGACACTAAACAATTATTTTCTGCAAAATTTACTATAGAAAAGGCAATCCCTGGCGTAATTAAAATTTGAGACAGTAAAAAATTATTTTTTGAATAATTTACTATAGAAAAGGCAATCCCTGGCGTAATTAAAATTTGAGACACTAAACAATTATTTTTTGAATAATTTACTATAGAAAAGGCAATCCCTGGCGTAATTAAAATTTGCGACACTAAACAATTATTTTTTACAAAATTTACTATAGAAAAGGCAATCCCTGGCGTAATTAAAATTTGCGACACTAAACAATTATTTTTTGCAAAATTTACTATAGAAAAGGCAATCCCTGGCGTAATTAAATTTGCAACACTAAACAATTATTTGTTGAATAATTTACTATAGAAAAGGCAATCCCTGGCGTAATTAAAATTTGAGACAGTAAAAAATGAATTTTTGAATAATTTACTATAGAAAAGGCAATCCCTGGCGTAATTAAAATTTGCGACACTAAACAATTATTTTTTGCAAAATTTACTATAGAAAAGGCAATCCCTGGCGTAATTAAAATTTGCGACAGTAAAAAATGAATTTTTGAATAATTTACTATACAAAAGGCAATCCCAGGCGTAATTATAATTTGCGACAGTAAAAAATGAATTTTTGAATAATTTACTATAGAAAAGGCAATCCCTGGCGTAGTTAAAATTTGCGACAGTAAAAAATTATTTTTTTGAATAATTTACTATAGAAAAGGCAATCCCTGTCGTAATTAAAATTTGAGACAGTAAAAAATTATTTTTGAATAATTTACTATAGAAAAGGCAATCCCTGGCGTAATTATAATTTGCGACAGTAAAAAATTATTTTTTGAATAATTTACTATAGAAAAGGCAATACCTGGCGTAATTATATTTTGCGACAGTAAAAAATTATTTTTTGAATAATTTACTATAGAAAAGGCAATCCCTGGCGTAATTAAAATTTGCGACAGAAAACAATTAATTTTTGAATAATTTACTATAGAAAAGGCAATCCCAGGCGTAATTAAAATTTGCGACACTAAACAATTATTTTTTGCAAAATTTACTATAGAAAAGGCAATCCCTGGCGTAATTAAAATTTGAGACAGTAAAAAATTATTTTTTGAATAATTTACTATAGAAAAGGCAATCCCTGGCGTAATTATAATTTGCGACAGTAAAAAATGAATTTTTGAATAATTTACTATAGAAAAGGCAATCCCTGGCGTAATTAAAATTTGCGACAGTAAAAAATTATT
The DNA here is from genome assembly GCA_963930735.1 of Dioctria linearis. Taxonomy (NCBI): domain Eukaryota; kingdom Metazoa; phylum Arthropoda; class Insecta; order Diptera; family Asilidae; genus Dioctria; species Dioctria linearis. The sequence goes on from CAWVNZ010002686.1 coordinate 33,105, forward strand.
TTTTGAATAATTTACTATAGAAAAGGCAATCCCTGACGTAATTAAAATTTGAGACAGTAAAAAATTATTTTTTGAATAATTTACTATAGAAAAGGCAATCCCTGGCGTAATTATAATTTGCGACAGTAAAAAATTATTTTTTGAATAATTTACTATAGAAAAGGCAATCCCTGACGTAATTAAAATTTGAGACAGTAAAAATTATTTTTTGAATAATTTACTATAGAAAAGGCAATCCCTGGCGTAATTAAAATTTGAGACAATAAAAAATTATTTTTGAATAATTTACTATAGAAAAGGCAATCCCTGGCGTAATTATAATTTGCGACAGTAAAAAATTATTTTTTGAATAATTTACTATAGAAAAGGCAATCCCTGGCGTAATTAAAATTTGCGACAGAAAAAAATTAATTTTTGAATAATTTACTATAGAAAAGGCAATCCCTGGCGTAATTAAAATTTGCGACACTAAACAATTATTTTTTGCAAAATTTACTATAGAAAAGGGCAATCCCTGGCGTAATTAAAATTTGAGACAGTAAAAAATTATTTTTTGAATAATTTACTATAGAAAAGGCAATCCCTGGCGTAATTATAATTTGCGACAGTAAAAAATGAATTTTTGAATAATGTACTATAGAAAAGGCAATCCCTGGCGTAATTATAATTTGCGACAGTAAAAAATTATGTTTTGAATAATTTACTATAGAAAAGGCAATCCCTGGCGTAATTAAAATTTGCGACAGTAAAAAATTATTTTTTGAATAATTTACTATAGAAAAGGCAATCCCTGGCGTAATTAAAATTTGCGACAGTAAAAAATTAGTTTTTGAATAATTTACTATAGAAAAGGCAATCCCTGGCGTAATTAAAATTTGAGACAGTAAAAAATGAATTTTTGAATAATTTACTATAGAAAAGGCAATCCCTGGCGTAATTAAAATTTGAGACACTAAACAATTATTTTTTGCAAAATTTACTATAGAAAAGGCAATCCCTGGCGTAATTATAATTTGCGACAGTAAAAAATGAATTTTTGAATAATTTACTATAGAAAAGGCAATCCCTGGCGTATTTAAAATTTGCGACAGTAAAAAAATTATTTTTTGAATAATTTACTATAGAAAAGGCAATCCCTGGCGTAATTAAAATTTGAGACAGTAAAAAATTATTTTTTGAATAATTTACTATAGAAAAGGCAATCAATGGCGTAATTAAAATTTGCGACACTAACAATTATTTTTTGAATAATTTACTATATAAAAGGCAATCCCTGGCGTAATTAAAATTTGCGACAGTATAAAATTATTTTTTGAATAATTTACTATAGAAAAGGCAATCCCTGGCGTAATTAAAATTTGCGACACTAAACAATTATTTTTTGAATAATTTACTATAGAAAAGGCAATCCCTGGCGTAATTAAAATTTGCGACACTAAACAATTATTTTTTGCAAAATTTACTATAGAAAAGGCAATCCCTGGCGTAATTAAAATTTGCGACACTAAACAATTATTTTTTGCATAATTTACTATAGAAAAGGCAATCCCTGGCGTAATTAAAATTTGCGACACTAAACAATTATTTGTTGAATAATTTACTATAGAAAAGGCAATCCCTGGCGTAATTAAAATTTGAGACAGTAAAAAATGAATTTTTGAATAATTTACTATAGAAAAAGGCAATCCCTGGCGTAATTAAAATTTGCGACACTAAACAATTATTTTTTGCAAAATTTACTATAGAAAAGGCAATCCCTGGCGTAATTAAAATTTGCGACAGTAAAAAATGAATTTTTGAATAATTTACTATACAAAAGGCAATCCCAGGCGTAATTATAATTTGCGACAGTAAAAAATGAATTTTTGAATAATTTACTATAGAAAAGGCAATCCCTGGCGTAATTAAAATTTGCGACAGTAAAAAATTATTTTTTGAATAATTTACTATAGAAAAGGCAATCCCTGTCGTAATTAAAATTTGAGACAGTAAAAAATTATTTTTTTGAATAATTTACTATAGAAAAGGCAATCCCTGGCGTAATTATAATTTGCGACAGTAAAAAATTATTTTTTGAATAATTTACTATAGAAAAGGCAATACCTGGCGTAATTATAATTTGCGACAGTAAAAAATTATTTTTTGAATAATTTACTATAGAAAAGGCAATCCCTGGGGTAATTAAAATTTGCGACAGAAAACAATTAATTTTTGAATAATTTACTATAGAAAAGGCAATCCCAGGCGTAATTAAAATTTGCGACACTAAACAATTATTTTTTGCAAGATTTACTATAGAAAAGGCAATCCTGGCGTAATTAAAATTTGAGACAGTAAAAAATTATTTTTTGAATAATTTACTATAGAAAAGGCAATCCCTGGCGTAATTATAATTTGCGACAGTATAAAATTATTTTTTGAATAATTTACTATAGAAAAGGCAATCCCTGGCGTAATTAAAATTTGCGACACTAAACAATTATTTTCTGCAAAATTTTACTATAGAAAAGGCAATCCCTGGCGTAATTAAAATTTGAGACAGTAAAAAATTATTTTTTGAATAATTTACTATAGAAAAGGCAATCCCTGGCGTAATTAAAATTTGAGACACTAAACAATTATTTTTTGAATAATTTACTATAGAAAAGGCAATCCCTGGCGTAATTAAAATTTGCGACACTAAACAATTATTTTTTACAAAATTTACTATAGAAAAGGCAATCCCTGGCGTAATTAAAATTTGCGACACTAAACAATTATTTTTTGCAAATTTACTATAGAAAAGGCAATCCCTGGCGTAATTAAAATTTGCGACACTAAACAATTATTTGTTGAATAATTTACTATAGAAAAGGCAATCCCTGGCGTAATTAAAATTTGAGACAGTAAAAAATGAATTTTTGAATAATTTACTATAGAAAAGGCAATCCCTGGCGTAATTAAAATTTGCGACACTAAACAATTATTTTTTGCAAAATTTACTATAGAAAAGGCAATCCCTGGCGTAATTAAAATTTGCGACAGTAAAAAATGAATTTTTGAATAATTTACTATACAAAAGGCAATCCCAGGCGTAATTATAATTTGCGACAGTAAAAAATGAATTTTTGAATAATTTACTATAGAAAGGCAATCCCTGGCGTAGTTAAAATTTGCGACAGTAAAAAATTATTTTTTGAATAATTTACTATAGAAAAGGCAATCCCTGTCGTAATTAAAATTTGAGACAGTAAAAAATTATTTTTTGAATAATTTACTATAGAAAAGGCAACCCCTGGCGTAATTATAATTTGCGACAGTAAAAAATTATTTTTTGAATAATTTACTATAGAAAAGGCAATACCTGGCGTAATTATATTTTGCGACAGTAAAAAATTATTTTTTGAATAATTTACTATAGAAAAGGCAATCCCTGGCGTAATTAAAATTTGCGACAGAAAACAATTAATTTTTGAATAATTTACTATAGAAAAGGCAATCCCAGGCGTAATTAAAATTTGCGACACTAAACAATTATTTTTTGCAAAATTTACTATAGAAAAGGCAATCCCTGGCGTAATTAAAATTTGAGACAGTAAAAATTATTTTTTGAATAATTTACTATAGAAAAGGCAATCCCTGGCGTAATTATAATTTGCGACAGTAAAAAAATGAATTTTTGAATAATTTACTATAGAAAAGGCAATCCCTGGCGTAATTAAAATTTGCGACAGTAAAAAATTATTTTTTGAATAATTTACTATAGAAAAGGCAATCCCTGACGTAATTAAAATTTGAGACAGTAAAAAATTATTTTTTGAATAATTTACTATAGAAAAGGCAATCCCTGGCGTAATTATAATTTGCGACAGTAAAAAATTATTTTTTGAATAATTTACTATAGAAAAGGCAATCCCTGACGTAATTAAAATTTGAGACAGTAAAAATTATTTTTTGAATAATTTACTATAGAAAAGGCAATCCCTGGCGTAATTAAAATTTGAGACAATAAAAAATTATTTTTTGAATAATTTACTATAGAAAAGGCAATCCCTGGCGTAATTATAATTTGCGACAGTAAAAAATTATTTTTTGAATAATTTACTATAGAAAAGGCAATCCCTGCGTAATTAAAATTTGCGACAGAAAAAAATTAATTTTTGAATAATTTACTATAGAAAAGGCAATCCCTGGCGTAATTAAAATTTGCGACACTAAACAATTATTTTTTGCAAAATTTACTATAGAAAAGGCAATCCCTGGCGTAATTAAAATTTGAGACAGTAAAAAATTATTTTTTGAATAATTTACTATAGAAAAGGCAATCCCTGGCGTAATTATAATTTGCGACAGTAAAAAATGAATTTTTGAATAATGTACTATAGAAAAGGCAATCCCTGGCGTAATTATAATTTGCGACAGTAAAAAATTATGTTTTTGAATAATTTACTATAGAAAAGGCAATCCCTGGCGTAATTAAAATTTGCGACAGTAAAAAATTATTTTTTGAATAATTTACTATAGAAAAGGCAATCCCTGGCGTAATTAAAATTTGCGACAGTAAAAAATTAGTTTTTGAATAATTTACTATAGAAAAGGCAATCCCTGGCGTAATTAAAATTTGAGACAGTAAAAAATGAATTTTTGAATAATTTACTATAGAAAAGGCAATCCCTGGCGTAATTAAAATTTGAGACACTAAACAATTATTTTTTGCAAAATTTACTATAGAAAAGGCAATCCCTGGCGTAATTATAATTTGCGACAGTAAAAAATGAATTTTTGAATAATTTACTATAGAAAAGGCAATCCCTGGCGTATTTAAAATTTGCGACAGAAAAAATAATTTTTTGAATAATTTACTATAGAAAAGGCAATCCCTGGCGTAATTAAAATTTGAGACAGTAAAAAATTATTTTTTGAATAATTTACTATAGAAAAGGCAATCAATGGCTTAATTAAAATTTGCGACACTAAACAATTATTTTTTGAATAATTTACTATATAAAAGGCAATCCCTGGCGTAATTAAAATTTGCGACAGTATAAAATTATTTTTTGAATAATTTACTATAGAAAAGGCAATCCCTGGCGTAATTAAAATTTGCGACACTAAACAATTATTTTTTGAATAATTTACTATAGAAAAGGCAATCCCTGGCGTAATTAAAATTTGCGACACTAAACAATTATTTTTTGCAAAATTTACTATAGAAAAGGCAATCCCTGGCGTAATTAAAATTTGCGACACTAAACAATTATTTTTTGCATAATTTACTATAGAAAAGGCAATCCCTGGCGTAATTAAAATTTGCGACAGTATAAAATTATTTTTTGAATAATTTACTATAGAAAAGGCAATCCCTGGCGTAATTAAAATTTGAGACAGTAAAAAATGAATTTTTGAATAATTTACTATAGAAAAGGCAATCCCTGGCGTAATTAAAATTTGCGACAGTAAAAAATTAGTTTTTGCAAAATTTACTATAGAAAAGGCAATCCCTGGCGTATTTAAAATTTGCGACAGTATAAAATTATTTTTTGAATAATTTACTATAGAAAAGGCAATCCCTGGCGTAATTAAAATTTGCGACACTAAACAATTATTTTTTGAATAATTTACTATAGAAAAGGCAATCCCTGGCGTAATTAAAATTTGCGACAGTATAAATTATTTTTTGAATAATTTACTATAGAAAAGGCAATCCCTGGCGTAATTGAAATTTGAGACAGTAAAAAATGAATTTTTGAATAATTTACTATAGAAAAGGCAATCCCTGGCGTAATTAAAATTTGCGACAGTATAAAATTATTTTTTGAATAATTTACAATAGAAAAGGCAATCCCTGGCGTAATTAAAATTTGAGACACTAAACAATTATTTTTGGAATAATTTACTATAGAAAAGGCAATCCCTGGCGTAATTATAATTTGCGACAGTAAAAAATTATTTTTTGAATAATTTACTATAGAAAAGGCAATCCCTGGCGTAATTATAATTTGCGACAGTATAAAATGAATTTTTGAATAATTTACTATAGAAAAGGCAATCCCTGGCGTAATTAAAATTTGCGACAGTAAAAAATTATTTTTTGAATAATTTACTATAGAAAAGGCAATCCCTAGCGTAATTAAAATTTGAGACAGTAAAAAATTATTTTTTGAATAATTTACTATAGAAAAGGCAATCCCTGGCGTAATTAAAATTTGCGACACTAAACAATTATTTTTTGCAAAATTTACTATAGAAAAGGCAATCCCTGGCGTAATTATAATTTGCGACAGTATAAAATTATTTTTTGAATAATTTACTATAGAAAAGGCAATCCCTGGCGTAATTAAAATTTGAGACAGTAAAAAATGAATTTTTGAATAATTTACTATAGAAAAGGCAATCCCTGGCGTAATTAAAATTTGCGACAGTAAAAAATTAGTTTTTGCAAAATTTACTATAGAAAAGGCAATCCCTGGCGTATTTAAAATTTGCGACAGTATAAAATTATTTTTTGAATAATTTACTATAGAAAAGGCAATCCCTGGCGTAATTAAAATTTGCGACACGAAACAATTATGTTTTGAATAATTTACTATAGAAAAGGCAATCCCTGGCGTAATTAAAATTTGCGACAGTATAAAATTATTTTTTGAATAATTTACTATAGAAAAGGCAATCCCTGGCGTAATTGAAATTTGAGACAGTAAAAAATGAATTTTTGAATAATTTACTATAGAAAAGGAAATCCCTGGCGTAATTAAAATTTGCGACAGTATAAAATTATTTTTTGAATAATTTACTATAGAAAAGGCAATCCCTGGCGTAATTAAAATTTGAGACACTAAACAATTATTTTTTGAATAATTTACTATAGAAAAGGCAATCCCTGGCGTAATTATAATTTGCGACAGTAAAAAATTATTTTTTGAATAATTTACTATAGAAAAGGCAATCCCTGGCGTAATTATAATTTGCGACAGTATAAAATGAATTTTTGAATAATTTACTATAGAAAAGGCAATCCCTGGCGTAATTAAAATTTGCGACAGTAAAAAATTATTTTTTGAATAATTTACTATAGAAAAGGCAATCCCTGGCGCAATTAAAATTTGCGACAGTAAAAAATTATTTTTTGAATAATTTACTATAGAAAAGGCAATCCCTGGCGTAATTATAATTTGCGACAGTATAAAATGAATTTTTGAATAATTTACTATAGAAAAGGCAATCCCTGGCGTAATTAAAATTTGAGACAGTAAAAAATGAATTTTTGAATAATTTGCTATAGGAAAGGCAATCCCTGGCGTAATTAAAATTTGAGACAGTAAAAAATGAATTTTTGAATAATTTACTATACAAAAGGCAATCCCTGGCGTAATTAAAATTAGAGACAGTAAAAAATGAATTTTTAAATAATTTACTATAGAAAAGGCAATCCCTGGCGTAATTAAAATTTGCGACAGTAAACAATTATTTTTTGCAAAATTTACTACAGAAAAGGCAATCCCTGGCGTAATTAAAATTTGCGACAGTAAAAAATTATTTTTTGAATAATTTACTATAGAAAAGGCAATCCCTGGCGTAATTAAAATTTGAGACAGTAAAAAATTATTTTTTGAATAATTTACTATAGAAAAGGCAATCCCTGGCGTAATTAAAATTTGCGACACTAAACAATTATTTTTTGCAAAATTTACTATAGAAAAGGCAATCCCTGGCGTAATTAAAATTTGCGACACTAAACAATTATTTTTTGCAAAATTTACTATAGAAAAGGCAATCCCTGGCGTAATTAAAATTTGCGACACTAAACAATTATTTTTTGAATAATTTACTATAGAAAAGGCAATCCCTGGCGTAATTAAAATTTGAGACAGTAAAAAATGAATTTTTGAATAATTTACTATAGAAAAGGCAAATCCTGGCGTAATTAAAATTTGCGACACTAAACAATTATTTTTTGCAAAATTTACTATAGAAAAGGCAATCCCTGGCGTAATTAAAATTTGCGACAGTAAAAAATGAATTTTTGATAATTTACTATACAAAAGGCAATCCCAGGCGTAATTATAATTTGCGACAGTAAAAAATGAATTTTTGAATAATTTACTATAGAAAAGGCAATCCCTGGCGTAATTAAAATTTGCGACAGTAAAAATTATTTTTTGAATAATTTACTATAGAAAAGGCAATCCTGGCGTAATTAAAATTTGAGACAGTAAAAAATTATTTTTTGAATAATTTACTATAGAAAAGGCAATCCCTGGCGTAATTATAATTTGCGACAGTAAAAAATTATTTTTTGAATAATTTACTATAGAAAAGGCAATCCCTGGCGTAATTATAATTTGCGACAGTAAAAAACTATTTTTTGAATAATTTACTATAGAAAAGGCAATCCCTGGCGTAATTAAAATTTGCGACAGAAAAAAATTAATTTTTGAATAATTTACTATAGAAAAGGCAATCCCTGGCGTAATTAAAATTTGCGACACTAAACAATTATTTTTTCCAAAATTTACTATAGAAAAGGCAATCCCTGGCGTAATTAAAATTTGAGACAGTAAACAATTATTTTTGAATAATTTACTATAGAAAAGGCAATCCCTGGCGTAATTAAAATTTGAGACAGTATAAAATTATTTTTTGAATAATTTACTATAGAAAAGGCAATCCCTGGCGTAATTAAAATTTGAGACACTAAACAATTATTTTTTGAATAATTTACTATAGAAAAGGCAATCCCTGGCGTAATTATAATTTGCGACAGTAAAAAATTATTTTTTGAATAATTTACTATAGAAAAGGCAATCCCTGGCGTAATTATAATTTGCGACAGTATAAAATGAATTTTTGAATAATTTACTATAGAAAAGGCAATCCCTGGCGTAATTAAAATTTGCGACACTAAACAATTATTTTTTGAATAATTTACTATAGAAAAGGCAATCCCTGGCGTAATTAAAATTTGCGACACTAAACAATTATTTTTTGCAAAATTTACTATAGAAAAGGCAATCCCTGGCGTAATTAAAATTTGAGACAGTAAAAAATGATTTTTTGAATAATTTACTATAGAAAAGGCAATCCCTGGCGTAATAAAAATTTGCGACAGTATAAAATTATTTTTTGAATAATTTACTATAGAAAAGGCAATCCCTGGCGTATTTAAAATTTGCGACAGTAAAAAATTATTTTTTGAATAATTTACTATAGAAAAGGCAATCCCTGGCGTAATTAAAATTTGAGACAGTAAAAAATTATTTTTTGAATAATTTACTATAGAAAAGGCAATCCCTGGCGTAATTAAAATTTGCGACAGTAAGCAATTATTTTTTGCAAAATTTACTATAGAAAAGGCAATCCCTGGCGTAATTAAAATTTGAGACAGTAAAAAATTATTTTTTGAATAATTTACTATAGAAAAGGCAATCCCTGGCGTAATTAAAATTTGCGACAGTAAACAATTATTTTTTGCAAAATTTACTATAGAAAAGGCAATCCCTGGCGTAATTAAAATTTGCGACAGTAAAAAAATTATTTTTTGAATAATTTACTATAGAAAAGGCAATCCCTGGCGTAATTAAAATTTGAGACAGTAAAAAATTATTTTTTGAATAATTTACTATAGAAAAGGCAATCCCTGGCGTATTTAAAATTTGCGACAGTAAAAAATTATTTTTTGCAAAATTTACTATAGAAAAGGCAATCCCTGGCGTAATTAAAATTCGAGACAGTAAAAAATGAATTTTTGAATAATTTACTATAGAAAAGGCAATCCCTGGCGTAATTAAAATTTGCGACAGAAAAAAATTAATTTTGAATAATTTACTATAGAAAAGGCAATCCCTGGCGTAATTAAAATTTGCGACAGTATAAAATTATTTTTTGAATAATTTACAATAGAAAAGGCAATCCCTGGCGTAATTAAAATTTGCGACACTAAACAATTATTTTTTGAATAATTTACTATAGAAAAGGCAATCCCTGGCGTAATTAAAATTTGCGACACTAAACAATTATTTTTTGCAAAATTTACTATAGAAAAGGCAATCCCTGGCGTAATTAAAATTTGCGACACTAAACAATTATTTTTTGCAAAATTTACTATAGAAAAGGCAATCCCTGGCGTAATTAAAATTTGCGACACTAAACAATTATTTTTTGAATAATTTACTATAGAAAAGGCAATCCCTGGCGTAATTAAAATTTGAGACAGTAAAAAATGAATTTTTGAATAATTTACTATAGAAAAGGCAATCCCTGGCGTAATTAAAATTTGCGACACTAAACAATTATTTTTTGCAAAATTTACTATAGAAAAGGCAATCCCCGGCGTAATTAAAATTTGCGACAGTAAAAAATGAATTTTTGAATAATTTACTATACAAAAGGCAATCCCAGGCGTAATTATAATTTGCGACAGTAAAAAATGAATTTTTGAATAATTTACTATAGAAAAGGCAATCCCTGGCGTAATTAAAATTTGCGACAGTAAAAAATTATTTTTTGAATAATTTACTATAGAAAAGGCAATCCCTGGCGTAATTAAAATTTGAGACAGTAAAAAATTATTTTTTGAATAATTTACTATAGAAAAGGCAATCCCTGGCGTAATTAAAATTTGCGACACTAAAAAATTATTTTTTGCAAAATTTACTATAGAAAAGGCAATCCCTGGCGTAATTAAAATTTGCGACACTAAACAATTATTTTTTGCAAAATTTACTATAGAAAAGGCAATCCCTGGCGTAATTAAAATTTGCGACACTAAACAATTATTTTTTGAATAATTTACTATAGAAAAGGCAATCCCTGGCGTAATTAAAATTTGAGACAGTAAAAAATGAATTTTTGAATAATTTACTATAGAAAAGGCAATCCCTGGCGTAATTAAAATTTGCGACACTTAACAATTATTTTTTGCAAAATTTACTCTAGAAAAGGCAATCCTTGGCGTAATTAAAATTTGCGACAGTAAAAAATGAATTTTTGAATAATTTACTATACAAAAGGCAATCCCAGGCGTAATTAAAATTTGCGACAGTAAAAAATTATTTTTTGAATAATTTACTATAGAAAAGGCAATCCCTGGCGTAATTAAAATTTGAGACAGTAAAAAATTATTTTTTGAATAATTTACTATAGAAAAGGCAATCCCTGGCGTAATTAAAATTTGAGACAGTAAAAAATTATTTTTTGAATAATTTACTATAGAAAAGGCAATCCCTGGCGTAATTATAATTTGCGACAGTAAAAAATTATTTTTTGAATAATTTACTATAGAAAAGGCAATCCCTGGAGTAATTATAATTTGCGACAGTAAAAAATTATTTTTTGAATAATTTACTATAGAAAAGGCAATCCCTGGCGTAATTAAAATTTGCGACAGAAAAAAATTAATTTTTGAATAATTTACTATAGAAAAGGCAATCCCTGGCGTAATTAAAATTTGCGACACTAAACAATTATTTTCTGCAAAATTTACTATAGAAAAGGCAATCCCTGGCGTAATTAAAATTTGAGACAGTAAAAAATTATTTTTTGAATAATTTACTATAGAAAAGGCAATCCCTGGCGTAATTATAATTTGCGACAGTAAAAAATGAATTTTTGAATAATTTACTATAGAAAAGGCAATCCCTGGCGTAATTAAAATTTGCGACAGAAAAAAATTAATTTTTGAATAATTTACTATAGAAAAGGCAATCCCTGGCGTAATTAAAATTTGCGACAGTATAAAATTATTTTTTGAATAATTTACTATAGAAAAGGCAATCCCTGGCGTAATTAAAATTTGCGACATTAAACAATTATTTTTTGAATAATTTACTATAGAAAAGGCAATCCCTGGCGTAATTAAAATTTGCGACACTAAACAATTATTTTTTACAAAATTTACTATAGAAAAGGCAATCCCTGGCGTAATTAAAATTTGCGACACTAAACAATTATTTTTTGCAAAATTTACTATAGAAAAGGCAATCCCTGGCGTAATTAAAATTTGCGACACTAAACAATTATTTGTTGAATAATTTACTATAGAAAAGGCAATCCCTGGCGTAATTAAAATTTGAGACAGTAAAAAATGAATTTTTGAATAATTTACTATAGAAAAGGCAATCCCTGGCGTAATTAAAATTTGCGACACTAAACAATTATTTTTTGCAAAATTTACTATAGAAAAGGCAATCCCTGGCGTAATTAAAATTTGCGACAGTAAAAAATGAATTTTTGAATAATTTACTATACAAAAGGCAATCCCAGGCGTAATTATAATTTGCGACAGTAAAAAATGAATTTTTGAATAATTTACTATAGAAAAGGCAATCCCTGGCGTAATTAAAATTTGCGACAGTAAAAAATTATTTTTTGAATAATTTACTATAGAAAAGGCAATCCCTGTCGTAATTAAAATTTGAGACAGTAAAAAATTATTTTTTGAATAATTTACTATAGAAAAGGCAATCCCTGGCGTAATTATAATTTGCGACAGTAAAAAATTATTTTTGAATAATTTACTATAGAAAAGGCAATACCTGGCGTAATTATAATTTGCGACAGTAAAAAATTATTTTTTGAATAATTTACTATAGAAAAGGCAATCCCTGGCGTAATTAAAATTTGCGACAGAAAACAATTAATTTTGAATAATTTACTATAGAAAAGGCAATCCCAGGCGTAATTAAAATTTGCGACACTAAACAATTATTTTTTGCAAAATTTACTATAGAAAAGGCAATCCCTGGCGTAATTAAAATTTGAGACAGTAAAAAATTATTTTTTGAATAATTTACTATAGAAAAGGCAATCCCTGGCGTAATTATAATTTGCGACAGTATAAAATTATTTTTTGAATAATTTACTATAGAAAAGGCAATCCCTGGCGTAATTAAAATTTGCGACACTAAACAATTATTTTCTGCAAAATTTACTATAGAAAAGGCAATCCTTGGCGTAATTAAAATTTGAGACAGTAAAAAATTATTTTTTGAATAATTTACTATAGAAAAGGCAATCCCTGGCGTAATTAAAATTTGAGACACTAAACAATTATTTTTTGAATAATTTACTATAGAAGAGGCAATCCCTGGCGTAATTAAAATTTGCGACACTAAACAATTATTTTTTACAAAATTTACTATAGAAAAGGCAATCCCTGGCGTAATTAAAATTTGCGACACTAAACAATTATTTTTTGCAAAATTTACTATAGAAAAGGCAATCCCTGGCGTAATTAAAATTTGCGACACTAAACAATTATTTGTTGAATAATTTACTATAGAAAAGGCAATCCCTGGCGTAATTAAAATTTGAGACAGTAAAAAATGAATTTTTGAATAATTTACTATAGAAAAGGCAATCCCTGGCGTAATTAAAATTTGCGACACTAAACAATTATTTTTTGCAAAATTTACTATAGAAAAGGCAATCCCTGGCGTAATTAAAATTTGCGACAGTAAAAAATGAATTTTTGAATAATTTACTATACAAAAGGCAATCCCAGGCGTAATTATAATTTGCGACAGTAAAAAATGAATTTTTGAATAATTTACTATAGAAAAGGCAATCCCTGGCGTAGTTAAAATTTGCGACAGCAAAAAATTATTTTTTGAATAATTTACTATAGAAAAGGCAATCCCTGTCGTAATTAAAATTTGAGACAGTAAAAAATTATTTTTTGAATAATTTACTATAGAAAAGGCAATCCCTGGCGTAATTATAATTTGCGACAGTAAAAAATTATTTTTTGAATAATTTACTATAGAAAAGGCAATACCTGGCGTAATTATATTTTGCGACAGTAAAAAATTATTTTTTGAATAATTTACTATAGAAAAGGCAATCCCTGGCGTAATTAAAATTTGCGACAGAAAACAATTAATTTTTGAATAATTTACTATAGAAAAGGCAATCCCAGGCGTAATTAAAATTTGCGACACTAAACAATTATTTTTTGCAAAATTTACTATAGAAAAGGCAATCCCTGGCGTAATTAAAATTTGAGACAGTAAAAAATTATTTTTTGAATAATTTACTATAGAAAAGGCAATCCCTGGCGTAATTATAATTTGCGACAGTAAAAAATGAATTTTTGAATAATTTACTATAGAAAAGGCAATCCCTGGCGTAATTAAAATTTGCGACAGTAAAAAATTATTTTTTGAATAATTTACTATAGAAAAGGCAATCCCTGACGTAATTAAAATTTGAGACAGTAAAAAATTATTTTTTGAATAATTTACTATAGAAAAGGCAATCCCTGGCGTAATTATAATTTGCGACAGTAAAAAATTATTTTTTGAATAATTTACTATAGAAAAGGCAATCCCTGACGTAATTAAAATTTGAGACAGTAAAAATTATTTTTTGAATAATTTACTATAGAAAAGGCAATCCCTGGCGTAATTATAATTTGCGACAGTAAAAAATTATTTTTTGAATAATTTACTATAGAAAAGGCAATACCTGGCGTAATTATAATTTGCGACAGTAAAAAATTATTTTTTGAATAATTTACTATAGAAAAGGCAATCCCTGGCGTCATTAAAATTTGCGACAGAAAACAATTAATTTTTGAATTATTTACTATAGAAAAGGCAATCCCAGGCGTAATTAAAATTTGCGACACTAAACAATTATTTTTTGCAAAATTTACTATAGAAAAGGCAATCCCTGGCGTAATTAAAATTTGAGACAGTAAAAAATTATTTTTTGAATAATTTACTATAGAAAAGGCAATCCCTGGCGTAATTATAATTTGCGACAGTAAAAAATGAATTTTTGAATAATTTACTATAGAAAAGGCAATCCCTGGCGTAATTAAAATTTGAGACACTAAAAAATTATTTTTTGAATAATTTACTATAGAAAAGGCAATCCCTGGCGTAATTAAAATTTGCGACAGTAAAAAATTAGTTTTTGAATAATTTACTATAGAAAAGGCAATCCCTGGCGTAATTAAAATTTGAGACAGTAAAAAATGTATTTTTGAATAATTTACTATAGAAAAGGCAATCCCTGGCGTAATTAAAATTTGAGACACTAAACAATTATTTTTTGCAAAATTTACTATAGAAAAGGCAATCCCTGGCGTAATTATAATTTGCGACAGTAAAAAATGAATTTTTGAATAATTTACTATAGAAAAGGCAATCCCTGGCGTAATTATAATTTGCGACAGTAAAAAATTATTTTTTTAATAATTTACTATAGAAAAGGCAATCCCTGGCGTAATTAAAATTTGCGACAGTATAAAATTAATTTTTGAATAATTTACTATAGAAAAGGCAATCCCTGGCGTAATTAAAATTTGCGACAGTAAAAAATTATTTTTTGAATAATTTACTATAGAAAAGGCAATCCCTGGCGTAATTAAAATTTGAGACAGTAAAAAATTATTTTTTGAATAATTTACTATAGAAAAGGCAATCCCTGACGTAATTAAAATTTGAGACAGTAAAAATTATTTTTTGAATAATTTACTATAGAAAAGGCAATCCCTGGCGTAATTATAATTTGCGACAGTAAAAAATTATTTTTTGAATAATTTACTATAGAAAAGGCAATCCCTGGCGTAATTATAATTTGAGACAGTAAAAATTATTTTTTGAATAATTTACTATAGAAAAGGCAATCCCTGGCGTAATTATAATTTGCGACAGTAAAAAATTATTTTTTGAATAATTTACTATAGAAAAGGCAATCCCTGGCGTAATTATAATTTGCGACAGTAAAAAATGAATTTTTGAATAATTTACTATAGAAAAGGCAATCCCTGGCGTAATTAAAATTTGCGACACTAAACAATTATTTTTTGCAAAATTTACTATAGAAAAGGCAATCCCTGGCGTAATTAAAATTTGCGACAGTAAAAAATGAATTTTTGAATAATTTACTATACAAAAGGCAATCCCAGGCGTAATTATAATTTGCGACAGTAAAAAATGAATTTTTGAATAATTTACTATAGAAAAGGCAATCCCTGGCGTAGTTAAAATTTGCGACAGTAAAAAATTATTTTTTGAATAATTTACTATAGAAAAGGCAATCCCTGTCGTAATTAAAATTTGAGACAGTAAAAAATTATTTTTTGAATAATTTACTATAGAAAAGGCAATCCCTGGCGTAATTATAATTTGCGACAGTAAAAAATTATTTTTTGAATAATTTACTATAGAAAAGGCAATCCCTGGCGTAATTATAATTTGAGACAGTAAAAATTATTTTTTGAATAATTTACTATAGAAAAGGCAATCCCTGGCGTAATTATAATTTGCGACAGTAAAAAATTATTTTTTGAATAATTTACTATAGAAAAGGCAATACCTGGCGTAATTATAATTTGCGACAGTAAAAAATTATTTTTTGAATAATTTACTATAGAAAAGGCAATCCCTGGCGTCATTAAAATTTGCGACAGAAAACAATTAATTTTTGAATTATTTACTATAGAAAAGGCAATCCCAGGCGTAATTAAAATTTGCGACACTAAACAATTATTTTTTGCAAAATTTACTATAGAAAAGGCAATCCCTGGCGTAATTAAAATTTGAGACAGTAAAAAATTATTTTTTGAATAATTTACTATAGAAAAGGCAATCCCTGGCGTAATTATAATTTGCGACAGTAAAAAATGAATTTTTGAATAATTTACTATAGAAAAGGCAATCCCTGGCGTAATTAAAATTTGAGACACTAAAAAATTATTTTTTGAATAATTTACTATAGAAAAGGCAATCCCTGGCGTAATTAAAATTTGCGACAGTAAAAAATTAGTTTTTGAATAATTTACTATAGAAAAGGCAATCCCTGGTGTAATTAAAATTTGAGACAGTAAAAAATGTATTTTTGAATAATTTACTATAGAAAAGGCAATCCCTGGCGTAATTAAAATTTGAGACACTAAACAATTATTTTTTGCAAAATTTACTATAGAAAAGGCAATCCCTGGCGTAATTATAATTTGCGACAGTAAAAAATGAATTTTTGAATAATTTACTATAGAAAAGGCAATCCCTGGCGTAATTATAATTTGCGACAGTAAAAAATTATTTTTTTAATAATTTACTATAGAAAAGGCAATCCCTGGCGTAATTAAAATTTGCGACAGTATAAAATTAATTTTTGAATAATTTACTATAGAAAAGGCAATCCCTGGCGTAATTAAAATTTGCGACAGTAAAAAATTATTTTTTGAATAATTTACTATAGAAAAGGCAATCCCTGGCGTAATTAAAATTTGAGACAGTAAAAAATTATTTTTTGAATAATTTACTATAGAAAAGGCAATCCCTGACGTAATTAAAATTTGAGACAGTAAAAATTATTTTTTGAATAATTTACTATAGAAAAGGCAATCCCTGGCGTAATTATAATTTGCGACAGTAAAAAATTATTTTTTGAATAATTTACTATAGAAAAGGCAATCCCTGGCGTAATTATAATTTGAGACAGTAAAAATTATTTTTTGAATAATTTACTATAGAAAAGGCAATCCCTGGCGTAATTATAATTTGCGACAGTAAAAAATTATTTTTTGAATAATTTACTATAGAAAAGGCAATCCCTGGCGTAATTATAATTTACGACAGTAAAAAATGAATTTTTGAATAATTTACTATAGAAAAGGCAATCCCTGGCGTAATTAAAATTTGCGACACTAAACAATTATTTTTTGCAAAATTTACTATAGAAAAGGCAATCCCTGGCGTAATTAAAATTTGCGACAGTAAAAAATGAATTTTTGAATAATTTACTATACAAAAGGCAATCCCAGGCGTAATTATAATTTGCGACAGTAAAAAATGAATTTTTGAATAATTTACTATAGAAAAGGCAATCCCTGGCGTAGTTAAAATTTGCGACAGTAAAAAATTATTTTTTGAATAATTTACTATAGAAAAGGCAATCCCTGTCGTAATTAAAATTTGAGACAGTAAAAAATTATTTTTTGAATAATTTACTATAGAAAAGGCAATCCCTGGCGTAATTATAATTTGCGACAGTAAAAAATTATTTTTTGAATAATTTACTATAGAAAAGGCAATCCCTGGCGTAATTATAATTTGAGACAGTAAAAATTATTTTTTGAATAATTTACTATAGAAAAGGCAATCCCTGGCGTAATTATAATTTGCGACAGTAAAAAATTATTTTTTGAATAATTTACTATAGAAAAGGCAATCCCTGGCGTAATTATAATTTGCGACAGTAAAAAATGAATTTTTGAATAATTTACTATAGAAAAGGCAATCCCTGGCGTAATTAAAATTTGCGACACTAAACAATTATTTTTTGCAAAATTTACTATAGAAAAGGCAATCCCTGGCGTAATTAAAATTTGCGACAGTAAAAAATGAATTTTTGAATAATTTACTATACAAAAGGCAATCCCAGGCGTAATTATAATTTGCGACAGTAAAAAATGAATTTTTGAATAATTTACTATAGAAAAGGCAATCCCTGGCGTAGTTAAAATTTGCGACAGTAAAAAATTATTTTTTGAATAATTTACTATAGAAAAGGCAATCCCTGTCGTAATTAAAATTTGAGACAGTAAAAAATTATTTTTTGAATAATTTACTATAGAAAAGGCAATCCCTGGCGTAATTATAATTTGCGACAGTAAAAAATTATTTTTTGAATAATTTACTATAGAAAAGGCAATACCTGGCGTAATTATATTTTGCGACAGTAAAAAATTATTTTTTGAATAATTTACTATAGAAAAGGCAATCCCTGGCGTAATTAAAATTTGCGACAGAAAACAATTAATTTTTGAATAATTTACTATAGAAAAGGCAATCCCAGGCGTAATTAAAATTTGCGACACTAAACAATTATTTTTTGCAAAATTTACTATAGAAAAGGCAATCCCTGGCGTAATTAAAATTTGAGACAGTAAAAAATTATTTTTTGAATAATTTACTATAGAAAAGGCAATCCCTGGCGTAATTATAATTTGCGACAGTAAAAAATGAATTTTTGAATAATTTACTATAGAAAAGGCAATCCCTGGCGTAATTAAAATTTGCGACAGTAAAAAATTATTTTTTGAATAATTTACTATAGAAAAGGCAATCCCTGACGTAATTAAAATTTGAGACAGTAAAAAATTATTTTTTGAATAATTTACTATAGAAAAGGCAATCCCTGGCGTAATTATAATTTGCGACAGTAAAAAATTATTTTTTGAATAATTTACTATAGAAAAGGCAATCCCTGACGTAATTAAAATTTGAGACAGTAAAAATTATTTTTTGAATAATTTACTATAGAAAAGGCAATCCCTGGCGTAATTATAATTTGCGACAGTAAAAAATTATTTTTTGAATAATTTACTATAGAAAAGGCAATACCTGGCGTAATTATAATTTGCGACAGTAAAAAATTATTTTTTGAATAATTTACTATAGAAAAGGCAATCCCTGGCGTAATTAAAATTTGCGACAGAAAACAATTAATTTTTGAATTATTTACTATAGAAAAGGCAATCCCAGGCGTAATTAAAATTTGCGACACTAAACAATTATTTTTTGCAAAATTTACTATAGAAAAGGCAATCCGTGGCGTAATTAAAATTTGAGACAGTAAAAAATTATTTTTTTAATAATTTACTATAGAAAAGGCAATCCCTGGCGTAATTATAATTTGCGACAGTAAAAAATGAATTTTTGAATAATTTACTATAGAAAAGGCAATCCCTGGCGTAATTAAAATTTGAGACACTAAAAAATTATTTTTTGAATAATTTACTATAGAAAAGGCAATCCCTGGCGTAATTAAAATTTGCGACAGTAAAAAATTAGTTTTTGAATAATTTACTATAGAAAAGGCAATCCCTGGCGTAATTAAAATTTGAGACAGTAAAAAATGAATTTTTGAATAATTTACTATAGAAAAGGCAATCCCTGGCGTAATTAAAATTTGAGACACTAAACAATTATTTTTTGCAAAATTTACTATAGAAAAGGCAATCCCTGGCGTAATTATAATTTGCGACAGTAAAAAATGAATTTTTGAATAATTTACTATAGAAAAGGCAATCCCTGGCGTAATTATAATTTGCGACAGTAAAAAATTATTTTTTTAATAATTTACTATAGAAAAGGCAATCCCTGGCGTAATTAAAATTTGCGACAGTATAAAATTAATTTTTGAATAATTTACTATAGAAAAGGCAATCCCTGGCGTAATTAAAATTTGCGACAGTAAAAAATTATTTTTTTAATAATTTACTATAGAAAAGGCAATCCCTGGCGTAATTATAATTTGCGACAGTAAAAAATTATTTTTTGAATAATTTACTATAGAAAAGGCAATACCTGGCGTAATTATAATTTGCGACAGTAAAAAATTATTTTTTGAATAATTTACTATAGAAAAGGCAATCCCTGGCGTAATTAAAATTTGCGACAGAAAACAATTAATTTTTGAAAAATTTACTATAGAAAAGGCAATCCCAGGCGTAATTAAAATTTGCGACACTAAACAATTATTTTTTGCAAAATTTACTATAGAAAAGGCAATCCCTGGCGTAATAAAAATTTGAGACAGTAAAAAATTATTTTTTGAATAATTTACTATAGAAAAGGCAATCACTGGCGTAATTATAATTTGCGACAGTAAAAAATGAATTTTTGAATAATTTACTATAGAAAAGGCAATCCCTGGCGTAATTATAATTTGCGACAGTAAAAAATTATTTTTTGAATAATTTACTATAGAAAAGGCAATCCCTGGCGTAATTAAAATTTGCGACAGTAAAAAATTATTTTTTGAATAATTTACTATAGAAAAGGCAATCCCTGGCGTAATTAAAATTTGCGACAATAAAAAATTAGTTTTTGAATAATTTACTATAGAAAAGGCAATCCCTGGCGTAATTAAAATTTGAGACAGTAAAAAATGAATTTTTGAATAATTTACTATAGAAATGGCAATCCCTGGCGTAATTAAAATTTGAGACACTAAACAATTATTTTTTGCAAAACTTACTATAGAAAAGGCAATCCCTGGCGTAATTATAATTTGCGACAGTAAAAAATGAATTTTTGAATAATTTACTATAGAAAAGGCAATCCCTGGCGTAATTATAATTTGCGACAGTAAAAAATTATTTTTTTAATAATTTACTATAGAAAAGGCAATCCCTGGCGTAATTAAAATTTGCGACAGTATAAAATTAATTTTTGAATAATTTACTATAGAAAAGGCAATCCCTGGCGTAATTAAAATTTGCGACAGTAAAAAATTATTTTTTGAATAATTTACTATAGAAAAGGCAATCCCTGGCGTATTTAAATGTTGAGACAGTAAAAAATGAATTTTTGAATAATTTACTATAGAAAAAGCAATCCCTGGCGTAATTATAATTTGCGACAGTAAAAAATTATTTTTTGAATAATTTACTATAGAAAAGGCAATCCCTGGCGTAATTAAAATTTGCGACAGTAAAAAATTATTTTTTGAATAATTTACTATAGAAAAGGCAATCCCTGGCGTAATTAAATGTTGAGACAGTAAAAAATGAATTTTTGAATAATTTACTATAGAAAAGGCAATCCCTGGCTTAATTAAAATTTGAGACAGTAAAAAATGAATTTTTGAATAATTTACTAAAGAAAAGGCAATCCCTGGCGTAATTAAAATTTGCGACACTAAACAATTAATTTTTGAATAATTTACTATAGAAAAGGCAATCCCTGGCGTAATTAAAATTTGAGACAGTAAAAAATTATTTTTTGAATAATTTACTATACAAAAGGCAATCCCAGGCGTAATTATAATTTGCGACAGTAAAAAATGAATTTTTGAATAATTTACTATAGAAAAGGCAATCCCTGGCGTAATTAAAATTTGCGACAGTAAAAAATTATTTTTTGAATAATTTACTATAGAAAAGGCAATCCCTGGCGTAATTAAAATTTGCGACAGTTAAAAATGAATTTTTGAATAATTTACTATAGAAAAGGCAATCCCTGGCGTAATTAAAATTTGCGACAGTAAAAAATTATTTTTTGAATAATTTACTATAGAAAAGGCAATCCCTGGCGTAATTAAAATTTGCGACAGTAAAAAAATTATTTTTTGAATAATTTACTATAGAAAAGGCAATCCCTGGCGTAATTAAAATTTGCGACAGTAAAAAATTAGTTTTTGAATAATTTACTATAGAAAAGGCAATCCCTGGCGTAATTAAAATTTGAGACAGTAAAAAATGAATTTTTGAATAATTTACTATAGAAAAGGCAATCCCTGGCGTAATTAAAATTTGAGACACTAAACAATTATTTTTGCAAAATTTACTATAGAAAAGGCAATCCCTGGCGTAATTATAATTTGCGACAGTAAAAAATGAATTTTTGAATAATTTACTATAGAAAAGGCAATCCCTGGCGTAATTAAAATTTGAGACACTAAACAATTATTTTTTGCAAAATTTACTATAGAAAAGGCAATCCCTGGCGTAATTATAATTTGCGACAGTAAAAAATGAATTTTTGAATAATTTACTATAGAAAAGGCAATCCCTGGCGTAATTATAATTTGCGACAGTAAAAAATTATTTTTTGAATAATTTACTATAGAAAAGGCAATCCCTGGCGTAATTAAAATTTGCGACAGTATAAAATTAATTTTTGAATAATTTACTATAGAAAAGGCAATCCCTGGCGTAATTAAAATTTGCGACAGTAAAAAATTATTTTTTGAATAATTTACTATAGAAAAGGCAATCCCTGGCGTAATTAAAATTTGAGACAGTAAAAAAATTATTTTTTGAATAATTTACTATAGAAAAGGCAATCCCTGGCGTAATTAAAATTTGCGACAGTAAAAAATTATTTTTTGAATAATTTACTATAGAAAAGGCAATCCCTGGCGTAATTAAATGTTGAGACAGTAAAAAATGAATTTTTGAATAATTTACTATAGAAAAGGCAATCCCTGGCGTAATTATAATTTGCGACAGTAAAAAATTATTTTTTGAATAATTTACTATAGAAAAGGCAATCCCTGGCGTAATTAAAATTTGCGACACTAAACAATTATTTTTTGAATAATTTACTATAGAAAAGGCAATCCCTGGAGTAATTAAAATTTGAGACAGTAAAAAATGAATTTTTGAATAATTTACTATAGAAAAGGCAATCCCTGGCGTAATTAAAATTTGCGACACTAAACAATTAATTTTTGAATAATTTACTTTAGAAAAGGCAATCCCTGGCGTAATTAAAATTTGAGACAGTAAAAAATTATTTTTTGAATAATTTACTATAGAAAAGGCAATCCCTGGAGTAATTAAAATTTGCGACAGAAAAAAATTAATTTTTGAATAATTTACTATAGAAAAGGCAATCCCTGGCGTAATTAAAATTTGCGACACTAAACAATTATTTTTTGCAAAATTTACTATAGAAAAGGCAATCCCTGGCGTAATTAAAATTTGAGACAGTAAAAAATGAATTTTTGAATAATTTACTATAGAAAAGGCAATCGCTGGCGTAATTAAAATTTGAGACAGTAAAAAATGAATTTTTGAATAATTTACTATAGAAAAGGCAATCCCTGGCGTAATTAAAATTTGCGACACTAAACTATTATTTTTTGCAAAATTTACTATAGAAAAGGCAATCCCTGGCGTAATTAAAATTTGCGACAGAAAAAAATTATTTTTTGAATAATTTACTATAGAAAAGGCAATCCCTGGCGTCATTAAAATTTGCGACAGTAAACAATTATTTTTTGCAAAATTTACTATAGAAAAGCAATCCCTGGCGTAATTAAAATTTGCGACAGTATAAAATTATTTTTTGAATAATTTACTATAGAAAAGGCAATCCCTGGCGTAATTAAAATTTGCGACAATAAAAAATTAGTTTTTGAATAATTTACTATAGAAAAGGCAATCCCTGGCGTAATTAAAATTTGAGACAGTAAAAAATGAATTTTTGAATAATTTACTATAGAAATGGCAATCCCTGGCGTAATTAAAATTTGAGACACTAAACAATTATTTTTTGCAAAACTTACTATAGAAAAGGCAATCCCTGGCGTAATTATAATTTGCGACAGTAAAAAATGAATTTTTGAATAATTTACTATAGAAAAGGCAATCCCTGGCGTAATTATAATTTGCGACAGTAAAAAATTATTTTTTTAATAATTTACTATAGAAAAGGCAATTACCCCTGGCGTAATTAAAATTTGCGACAGTATAAAATTAATTTTTGAATAATTTACTATAGAAAAGGCAATCCCTGGCGTAATTAAAATTTGCGACAGTAAAAAATTATTTTTTGAATAATTTACTATAGAAAAGGCAATCCCTGGCGTATTTAAATGTTGAGACAGTAAAAAATGAATTTTTGAATAATTTACTATAGAAAAAGCAATCCCTGGCGTAATTATAATTTGCGACAGTAAAAAATTATTTTTTGAATAATTTACTATAGAAAAGGCAATCCCTGGCGTAATTAAAATTTGCGACAGTAAAAAATTATTTTTTGAATAATTTACTATAGAAAAGGCAATCCCTGGCGTAATTAAATGTTGAGACAGTAAAAAATGAATTTTTGAATAATTTACTATAGAAAAGGCAATCCCTGGCTTAATTAAAATTTGAGACAGTAAAAAATGAATTTTTGAATAATTTACTAAAGAAAAGGCAATCCCTGGCGTAATTAAAATTTGCGACACTAAACAATTAATTTTTGAATAATTTACTATAGAAAAGGCAATCCCTGGCGTAATTAAAATTTGAGACAGTAAAAAATTATTTTTTGAATAATTTACTATACAAAAGGCAATCCCAGGCGTAATTATAATTTGCGACAGTAAAAAATGAATTTTTGAATAATTTACTATAGAAAAGGCAATCCCTGGCGTAATTAAAATTTGCGACAGTAAAAAATTATTTTTTGAATAATTTACTATAGAAAAGGCAATCCCTGGCGTAATTAAAATTTGCGACAGTTAAAAATGAATTTTTGAATAATTTACTATAGAAAAGGCAATCCCTGGCGTAATTAAAATTTGCGACAGTAAAAAATTATTTTTTGAATAATTTACTATAGAAAAGGCAATCCCTGGCGTAATTAAAATTTGCGACAGTAAAAAATTATTTTTTGAATAATTTACTATAGAAAAGGCAATCCCTGGCGTAATTAAAATTTGCGACAGTAAAAAATTAGTTTTTGAATAATTTACTATAGAAAAGGCAATCCCTGGCGTAATTAAAATTTGAGACAGTAAAAAATGAATTTTTGAATAATTTACTATAGAAAAGGCAATCCCTGGCGTAATTAAAATTTGAGACACTAAACAATTATTTTTTGCAAAATTTACTATAGAAAAGGCAATCCCTGGCGTAATTATAATTTGCGACAGTAAAAAATGAATTTTTGAATAATTTACTATAGAAAAGGCAATCCCTGGCGTAATTAAAATTTGAGACACTAAACAATTATTTTTTGCAAAATTTACTATAGAAAAGGCAATCCCTGGCGTAATTATAATTTGCGACAGTAAAAAATGAATTTTTGAATAATTTACTATAGAAAAGGCAATCCCTGGCGTAATTATAATTTGCGACAGTAAAAAATTATTTTTTGAATAATTTACTATAGAAAAGGCAATCCCTGGCGTAATTAAAATTTGCGACAGTATAAAATTAATTTTTGAATAATTTACTATAGAAAAGGCAATCCCTGGCGTAATTAAAATTTGCGACAGTAAAAAATTATTTTTTGAATAATTTACTATAGAAAAGGCAATCCCTGGCGTAATTAAAATTTGAGACAGTAAAAAATTATTTTTTGAATAATTTACTATAGAAAAGGCAATCCCTGGCGTAATTAAAATTTGCGACAGTAAAAAATTATTTTTTGAATAATTTACTATAGAAAAGGCAATCCCTGGCGTAATTAAATGTTGAGACAGTAAAAAATGAATTTTTGAATAATTTACTATAGAAAAGGCAATCCCTGGCGTAATTATAATTTGCGACAGTAAAAAATTATTTTTTGAATAATTTACTATAGAAAAGGCAATCCCTGGCGTAATTAAAATTTGCGACACTAAACAATTATTTTTTGAATAATTTACTATAGAAAAGGCAATCCCTGGAGTAATTAAAATTTGAGACAGTAAAAAATGAATTTTTGAATAATTTACTATAGAAAAGGCAATCCCTGGCGTAATTAAAATTTGCGACACTAAACAATTAATTTTTGAATAATTTACTTTAGAAAAGGCAATCCCTGGCGTAATTAAAATTTGAGACAGTAAAAAATTATTTTTTGAATAATTTACTATAGAAAAGGCAATCCCTGGAGTAATTAAAATTTGCGACAGAAAAAAATTAATTTTTGAATAATTTACTATAGAAAAGGCAATCCCTGGCGTAATTAAAATTTGCGACACTAAACAATTATTTTTTGCAAAATTTACTATAGAAAAGGCAATCCCTGGCGTAATTAAAATTTGAGACAGTAAAAAATGAATTTTTGAATAATTTACTATAGAAAAGGCAATCGCTGGCGTAATTAAAATTTGAGACAGTAAAAAATGAATTTTTGAATAATTTACTATAGAAAAGGCAATCCCTGGCGTAATTAAAATTTGCGACACTAAACTATTATTTTTTGCAAAATTTACTATAGAAAAGGCAATCCCTGGCGTAATTAAAATTTGCGACAGAAAAAAATTATTTTTTGAATAATTTACTATAGAAAAGGCAATCCCTGGCGTCATTAAAATTTGCGACAGTAAACAATTATTTTTTGCAAAATTTACTATAGAAAAGCAATCCCTGGCGTAATTAAAATTTGCGACAGTATAAAATTATTTTTTGAATAATTTACTATAGAAAAGGCAATCCCTGGCGTAATTAAAATTTGAGACAGTAAAAAATGAATTTTTGAATAATTTACTATAGAAAAGGCAATCCCTGGCGTAATTAAAATTTGAGACACTAAACAATTATTTTTTGCAAAATTTACTATAGAAAAGGCAATCCCTGGCGTAGTTAAAATTTGCGACACTAAA
The DNA here is from genome assembly GCA_963930735.1 of Dioctria linearis. Lineage (NCBI taxonomy): Eukaryota > Metazoa > Arthropoda > Insecta > Diptera > Asilidae > Dioctria > Dioctria linearis. The sequence goes on from CAWVNZ010002686.1 coordinate 60,129, forward strand.
CAATTATTTTTTGAATAATTTACTATAGAAAAGGCAACCCCTGGCGTAATTAAAATTTGCGACAGTATAAAATTATTTTTGAATAATTTACTATAGAAAAGGCAATCCCTGGCGTAATTATAATTTGCGACAATAAAAAATTATTTTTTGAATAATTTACTATAGAAAAGGCAATCCCTGGCGTAATTATAATTTGCGACAGTAAAAAATTATTTTTGAATAATTTACTATAGAAAAGGCAATCCCTGGCGTAATTAAAATTTGCGACAGAAAAAAATTAATTTTTGAATAATTTACTATAGAAAAGGCAATCCCTGGCGTAATTAAAATTTGCGACACTAAACAATTATTTTTTGAATAATTTACTATAGAAAAGGCAATCCCTGGCGTAATTAAAATTTGAGACAGTAAAAAATTATTTTTTGAATAATTAACTATAGAAAAGGCAATCCCTGGCGTAATTAAAATTTGCGACACTAAACGATTATTTTTTGCAAAATTTACTATAGAAAAGGCAATCCCTGGCGTAATTAAAATTTGCGACAGAAAAAAATTATTTTTTGAATAATTTACTATAGAAAAGGCAATCCCTGGCGTAATTAAAATTTGCGACAGTACAAAATGAATTTTTGAATAATTTACTATAGAAAAGGCAATCCCTGGCGTAATTAAAATTTGCGACAGTACAAAATGAATTTTTGAATAATTTACTATAGAAAAGGCAATCCCTGGCGTAATTAAAATTTGCGACACTAAACAATTATTTTTTGAATAATTTACTATAGAAAAGGCAATCCCTGGCGTAATTAATTTGCGACAGTAAACAATTATTTTTTGCAAAATTTACTATAGAAAAGGCAATCCCTGGCGTAATTAAAATTTGCGACAGTATAAAATTATTTTTTGAATAATTTACTATAGAAAAGGCAATCCCTGGCGTAATTAAAATTTGAGACAGTAAAAAATGAATTTTTGAATAATTTACTATAGAAAAGGCAATCCCTGGCTTAATTAAAATTTGAGACAGTAAAAAATGAATTTTTGAATATTTTACTATAGAAAAGGCAATCCGTGGCGTAATTAAAATTTGCGACACTAAACAATTAATTTTTGAATAATTTACTTTAGAAAAGGCAATCCCTGGCGTAATTAAAATTTGAGACAGTAAAAAATTATTTTTTGAATAATTTACTATAGAAAAGGCAATCCCTGGAGTAATTAAAATTTGCGACAGAAAAAAAATTAATTTTTGAATAATTTACTATAGAAAAGGCAATCCCTGGCGTAATTAAAATTTGCGACACTAAACAATTATTTTTTGCAAAATTTACTATAGAAAAGGCAATCCCTGGCGTAATTAAAATTTGAGACAGTAAAAAATGAATTTTTGAATAATTTACTATAGAAAAGGCAATCGCTGGCGTGATTAAAATTTGAGACAGTAAAAAATGAATTTTTGAATAATTTACTATAGAAAAGGCAATCCCTGGCGTAATTAAAATTTGCGACACTAAACAATTATTTTTTGCAAAATTTACTATAGAAAAGGCAATCCCTGGCGTAATTAAAATTTGCGACAGAAAAAAATTATTTTTTGAATAATTTACTATAGAAAAGGCAATCCCTGGCGTAATTAAAATTTGCGACAGTAAACAATTATTTTTTGCAAAATTTACTATAGAAAAGCAATCCCTGGCGTAAATAAAATTTGCGACAGTATAAAATTATTTTTTGAATAATTTACTATAGAAAAGGCAATCCCTGGCGTAATTAAAATTTGAGACAGTAAAAAATGAATTTTTGAATAATTTACTATAGAAAAGGCAATCCCTGGCGTAATTAAAATTTGAGACACTAAACAATTATTTTTTGCAAAATTTACTACAGAAAAGGCAATCCCTGGCGTAATTAAAATTTGAGACACTAAACAATTATTTTTTGAATAATTTACTATAGAAAAGGCAACCCCTGGCGTAATTAAAATTTGCGACAGTATAAAATTATTTTTTGAATAATTTACTATAGAAAAGGCAATCCCTGGCGTAATTATAATTTGCGACAATAAAAAATTATTTTTTGAATAATTTACTATAGAAAAGGCAATCCCTGGCGTAATTATAATTTGCGACAGTAAAAAATTATTTTTTGAATAATTTACTATAGAAAAGGCAATCCCTGGCGTAATTAAAATTTGCGACAGAAAAAAATTAATTTTTGAATAATTTACTATAGAAAAGGCAATCCCTGGCGTAATTAAAATTTGCGACACTAAACAATTATTTTTTGAATAATTTACTATAGAAAAGGCAATCCATGGCGTAATTAAAATTTGAGACAGTAAAAAATTATTTTTTGAATAATTTACTATAGAAAAGGCAATCCCTGGAGTAATTAAAATTTGCGACAGAAAAAAAATAATTTTTGAATAATTTACTATAGAAAAGGCAATCCCTGGCGTAATTAAAATTTGCGACACTAAACAATTATTTTTTGCAAAATTTACTATAGAAAAGGCAATCCCTGGCGTAATTAAAATTTGAGACAGTAAAAAATGAATTTTTGAATAATTTACTATAGAAAAGGCAATCGCTGGCGTAATTAAAATTTGAGACAGTAAAAAATGAATTTTTGAATAATTTACTATAGAAAAGGCAATCCCTGGCGTAATTAAAATTTGCGACACTAAACAATTATTTTTTGCAAAATTTACTATAGAAAAGGCAATCCCTGGCGTAATTAAAATTTGCGACAGAAAAAAATTATTTTTTGAATAATTTACTATAGAAAAGGCAATCCCTGGCGTAATTAAAATTTGCGACAGTAAACAATTATTTTTTGCAAAATTTACTATAGAAAAGCAATCCCTGGCGTAATTAAAATTTGCGACAGTATAAAATTATTTTTTGAATAATTTACTATAGAAAAGGCAGTCCCTGGCGTAATTAAAATTTGAGACAGTAAAAAATGAATTTTTGAATAATTTACTATAGAAAAGGCAATCCCTGGCGTAATTAAAATTTGAGACACTAAACAATTATTTTTTGCAAAATTTACTATAGAAAAGGCAATCCCTGGCGTAGTTAAAATTTGCGACACTAAACAATTATTTTTTGAATAATTTACTATAGAAAAGGCAACCCCTGGCGTAATTAAAATTTGCGACAGTATAAAATTATTTTTTGAATAATTTACTATAGAAAAGGCAATCCCTGGCGTAATTATAATTTGCGACAATAAAAAATTATTTTTTGAATAATTTACTATAGAAAAGGCAATCCCTGGCGTAATTATAATTTGCGACAGTAAAAAATTATTTTTTGAATAATTTACTATAGAAAAGGCAATCCCTGGCGTAATTAAAATTTGCGACAGAAAAAAATTAATTTTTGAATAATTTACTATAGAAAAGGCAATCCCTGGCGTAATTAAAATTTGCGACACTAAACAATTATTTTTTGAATAATTTACTATAGAAAAGGCAATCCCTGGCGTAATTAAAATTTGAGACAGTAAAAAATTATTTTTTGAATAATTAACTATAGAAAAGGCAATCCCTGGCGTAATTAAAATTTGCGACACTAAACAATTATTTTTTGCAAAATTTACTATAGAAAAGGCAATCCCTGGCGTAATTAAAATTTGCGACAGAAAAAAATTATTTTTTGAATATTTTACTATAGAAAAGGCAATCCCTGGCGTAATTAAAATTTGCGACAGTACAAAATGAATTTTTGAATAATTTACTATAGAAAAGGCAATCCCTGGCGTAATTAAAATTTGCGACACTAAACAATTATTTTTTGAATAATTTACTATAGAAAAGGCAATCCCTGGCGTAATTAAAATTTGAGACAGTAAAAAATTATTTTTTGAATAATTTACTATAGAAAAGGCAATCCCTGGAGTAATTAAAATTTGCGACAGAAAAAAATTAATTTTTGAATAATTTACTATAGAAAAGGCAATCCCTGGCGTAATTAAAATTTGCGACACTAAACAATTATTTTTTGCAAAATTTACTATAGAAAAGGCAATCCCTGGCGTAATTAAAATTTGAGACAGTAAAAAATGAATTTTTGAATAATTTACTATAGAAAAGGCAATCGCTGGCGTAATTAAAATTTGAGACAGTAAAAAATGAATTTTTGAATAATTTACTATAGAAAAGGCAATCCCTGGCGTAATTAAAATTTGCGACACTAAACAATTATTTTTTGCAAAATTTACTATAGAAAAGGCAATCCCTGGCGTAATTAAAATTTGCGACAGAAAAAAATTATTTTTTGAATAATTTACTATAGAAAAGGCAATCCCTGGCGTAATTAAAATTTGCGACAGTAAACAATTATTTTTTGCAAAATTTACTATAGAAAAGCAATCCCTGGCGTAATTAAAATTTGCGACAGTATAAAATTATTTTTTGAATAATTTACTATAGAAAAGGCAATCCCTGGCGTAATTAAAATTTGAGACAGTAAAAAATGAATTTTTGAATAATTTACTATAGAAAAGGCAATCCCTGGCGTAATTAAAATTTGAGACACTAAACAATTATTTTTTGCAAAATTTACTATAGAAAAGGCAATCCCTGGCGTAGTTAAAATTTGCGACACTAAACAATTATTTTTTGAATAATTTACTATAGAAAAGGCAACCCCTGGCGTAATTAAAATTTGCGACAGTATAAAATTATTTTTTGAATAATTTACTATAGAAAAGGCAATCCCTGGCGTAATTATAATTTGCGACAATAAAAAATTATTTTTTTAATAATTTACTATAAAAAAGGCAATCCCTGGCGTAATTATAATTTGCGACAGTAAAAAATTATTTTTTGAATAATTTACTATAGAAAAGGCAATCCCTGGCGTAATTAAAATTTGCGACAGAAAAAAATTAATTTTTGAATAATTTACTATCGAAAAGGCAATCCCTGGCGTAATTAAAATTTGCGACACTAAACAATTATTTTTTGAATAATTTACTATAGAAAAGGCAATCCCTGGCGTAATTAAAATTTGAGACAGTAAAAAATTATTTTTTGAATAATTAACTATAGAAAAGGCAATCCCTGGCGTAATTAAAATTTGCGACACTAAACAATTATTTTTTGCAAAATTTACTATAGAAAAGGCAATCCCTGGCGTAATTAAAATTTGCGACAGAAAAAAATTATTTTTTGAATAATTTACTATAGAAAAGGCAATCCCTGGCGTAATTAAAATTTGCGACAGTACAAAATGAATTTTTGAATAATTTACTATAGAAAAGGCAATCCCTGGCGTAATTAAAATTTGCGACACTAAACAATTATTTTTTGCAAATTTACTATAGAAAAGGCAATCCCTGGCGTAATTAAAATTTGCGACAGTAAAAAATTATTTTTTGAATAATTTACTATAGAAAAGGCAATCCCTGCCGTAATTAAAATTTGCGACAGTAAACAATTATTTTTTGCAAAATTTACTATAGAAAAGGCAATCCCTGGCGTAATTAAAATTTGCGACAGTATAAAATTATTTTTTGAATAATTTACTATAGAAAAGGCAATCCCTGGCGTAATTAAAATTTGAGACAGTAAAAAATGAA